>CAUYLG010079179.1:0-40965 GCA_963573385.1 Cacajao melanocephalus | reverse complement strand
ATGCCCCATTTATTGCTCATCCTAAATTATAAACATTTCCAGTGAATGTAAAGGAAGATATGATTGAAAAGGACTCTATAAAGACAGGATGTTCCTGTACAGTCCTCATATCTGCCCACCTATTCCAAACTTTCCAGGGACTTTACCAGAGGTTTAAGACATGCTCCTGAGGTTTAAGACATCCCTCTACAACAGTAGAGGGATTTTTCTTAAATAAGGAGTGCAAATAGTAAGCAATAGCCTGCCCAATTAGAGACAAAAAAGAAGGGTGCCAGTGTTCCCCACCGTTAAAAAACAAAAAAGGCATTACCTTGCATACCTGGGGAATTACACAAGGGGATGTACACAGCTTCCGCCTTATTTGAGTTCAAACGGAAGGTGAGTTTTGAAAGAAAAACAGGGAGAGTAGATTTCTCTGGATTTAATGATGCTCACAGCTAAGGGATCAAGGTATCTGAGTCAACTCTTGAGGCTTCTTTGAACAGAGGGATGAAGAGAGAATACGACAAGCTTGCCAACAGGTTCCAGAAGTTTTGAGAGAAACAAGCATATTGCTCTTTGCAAAACAAACCGAGCTGGGTGCATGGAGCCCCAGTAGATAGAAAGTGAAGAAAACATCAACGGTCTGAAATTTTAGACAGGTGCACCACCCCTTGTGGGTACCAATCTGTGCTCCCTGTAAACTTCTGCACCCAGGGTCAATTGGCCAGGGGCAACTGACTCACCAGGAAGCCTATCTATCATCTTCTCTAGTCCCTAATTACAGCTCTAGGCAATAGGGACTCTGCCATCTAACAGACAAGGAGGTGGTTCAGTTCCCACATGTGGTTTTGCCCTCTGGCTCCCTTAAGGTCCGTGGTAATCTCTTCCCCATTCTCTGTAGGCAAATCACACTTTATCATAAGATCAGAGGCAGAGAACTTGATTAACTACCCACTTGCCCTCTGGCCCTGGGGTCAGGGCTACTCAAACAACACCTGCTGTCCCAAACCTGGGGAAGTGTAGATTTTGCCACTGGTAGAGGAATAACAGCTATTGCTCACACTTGATCTTCTAGGCCTAGAGTTCCCATGATGTTTTCACAACTTGGAGCTTATTCCTGCCACCTCTGTCAGGGAAGATAAATGGGCATGAATAATGGGCAGACTAGTTTCCCAAAAGCCCAGACAAGCTGCAGGGAACACGTAATGAACAGACAGCGCAGCTCATGCCGGGGAGCCCGGGTTTATCCAGGCCTCCTCCTCACTCCCTTTCTCTACTGATAATTGGACCCAACAGGACCATTCAGAATCATTTTTCTCTCTTCAGTTATTCTCCAGTTTTATTCAAAGGGTCAGTTTAGGGCATAATTAAAGTCAATTACTTTCTGAAAGGCCATCAGGACCACTGTTACAGAAAATGATAGCAACCCTGTACTTGCTGTAGGAATTATTAGCTTGGCAGCCTCCAGGCTTATGGAGACAAAGGATCAAGAAGTTAGAGAGATCCAGGTGTTCACCTATTTGTTCACTTATTCTTTTATCATGTGTGTGTGTCTGTGTGTCTGTGTGTGTGTGGGTGACATTTATGAACCAGAGGGCAGGAGCCAGCGACACAGTGATGTAGAGAATAATAGTATTTCCTGCCTTCATGGGGCACACAGCTTGGTGGGAGACACAGATGTGAATTCAGTAAGTGCCCCAATAAGTATTCTCCTACAGATGAAGAAAGGTGATACGATATAATGGACAACAGAGACTTTTATGTGGTGGGGCCTAGGCTGGTCTTTCTGAAGCTAAGACAGGCAGGATAAGCAGGAGTTTGCCAGACAAAAAGGAGTGGAGATGTTTTCCAAATAGGTCTCAGCACAAATTGCTCTCTTTGCTGGGAGCTGAAAAAAGCCAGTGTGGCCAGAGACCACCGGGTGAGGAGCTGGGCATGAGATACAACCTCAACAGATGGAAGAAGGTCATGAGAGATGAAGAGAGGAACACAGTACAGTAGAGATGGCACAGAAGTTGACATCTGAATGTCTCAGTTTGGAACCACTGGCTGCCCTGTTCCTCTCCCATGCGGTCCCACCATGGGTCTCTAGGGTCTGGAATAAGAGGTTAATGTGTAGCTCATACCCTAAGCAGTGTTGGTCCCTGCACTTCAGCAAAACGTTAAGGAACTAGGGAAAAGAAATGGGACAAAGACTTCAAAGACCAAAGCCCTTGTGATGTTCTCTTTTTAAAAATTTTTATTTAATTTAAATTTTATTTTTATCAAGACAGGGTCTCACTATGTTGGCCTCCTCAATGGCTGCCCTGGGCAGGGAGGCTGATTAGCACAATTAACACAACCTAGTCATGCAAGGCATTGATAGTCCATCAGGTAAACTTTGATCAGTGGGAGACAGGGAATGGAAAAACCCAGCAGATAAATCATCTGGCCCTCCTCCCCTTTGACAGACTGTTCTGAGCCACAGTGTTTTACAGGTCTTCTGGAGTTCTAGAGAAATCATGGCCATCTTGGCAACATATGACCTTGTTTTTTTTTTTTTTTCTTTATCTCCTTCCTGCTTTATTTCCCTACATCCCTCACTTTGGTTGTTGAGATTTTACCTCCCAGTAAAGCATTAGCATGTCAGCTCTGCTTGGGGCTCTGTTTCCTGGGTTAAGACTCTGACTCTTGAATGCCGAGGCAGCATGTTGAGGAGTCCAGGCTGGACCCACACCTGGCGAACAAGAGTGCTGTGATGCATGAATGAGTTCTTCCACAGGTGTGAGAAAAGATACTTAGTACCTGCCACTCCTGAACCATCCTTTTACGGCTAATGTGCACTTAAAGTCAGTAGTGCCCTAAACACACTTGAGATCACAGAGGAAGCAAAATCAGACTAGCTCCACACATAGAAAAGCACAATAGGAAAGAAATATTTGATGGCGAGAAGTTCATAGCTATGAGGAAATTAGGTAATCCCCCTGTGAGACCCAGCATGCACTATGGTAGAGGTTGAAAACAAAAACATGGATAAAATTGCTTAATGGATTGTAATAATACGCATGATTGTGTGCCAAGCAGTGTACTAAGACTTTCTCGTTTCATCCCATTTGCTCATCATAACAGTACTAACAGACACGCATTCTTACAAAGCCTTATTTTATAAGGAAGAAACAGGCCCAGCAAAGTCGGATAACTCATCCAAGATCACAGAGCCTAGAGTAGCAGAGTCAGGCTTGGAGCCTAGGAAGTAAGGCTTTGAGTTTTATGCTTCAAATCTGAGCACTGTACTGCTTGGTGGAACTCTCTGCTAGTCCTAATTCTCAGGCAGAGGTGAGCATTACTGAGATCACATGCCTGTTTCTGGAGGCATGTGAAGAACAGGCCCAGCAAAGTCGGATAACTCATCTAAGATCACAGAGCCTAGAGTAGCAGAGTCAGGCTTGGAGCCTAGGAAGTAAGGCTTTGAGCTTTATGCTTCAAACCTGAGCACTGTACTGCTTGGTGGAATTCTCTGCTAGTCCTAACTCTCAGGCAGAGGTGAGCATTACTGAGATCACATGCTTGTTTCTGGAGGCTAATAACAGGAGCAAGATTAGACTTTTCTGTCTAATCTGTAGCTCGTCCCTTCCCTAAGTCTTGGGATCAGAACCCTGAATCAGAGCAAGGTGGACACCAGCCAAGGTAAGTGTGACGGTCTGAATGCGTTTCCCAGAAAGCATGTGTTAGAAACGTAATCCAGCTCAACAGTGTCAGGTGGTGGGACCTAATGGGAGGTGTCTAGGTCATGGGGACTCCAAACTCATGGATGGAATAATGTCCTTTATAAAAGGACCTGAGACTGTGAGTTCCATCTCTTGCTCTTTCCCTGTCTTTTGCCTTCTTGCCTTCTGCCATGGGTGATGCAGTGAGAAAGCTGCCACCAGACACAGCACCTTGATCTTGGACTTCCCAGCCTCTAGAACCATGAGCCAATTAAAGTTTTTCTTCATAAATGACCTGGTCCCTGGTATTCTGTTATAGCAGCACAAAGAGGCTAAGACAGTAAGATGGTAGGGACACAAGTTCCAGATGTACTTGAAGGCTCTTGTTCTTATTTTAGGAGTTAAAGAGCAATGCCCTCCAGTTTCCATTAGAAACGCTTCTTTCATATCAAATATTGTGGGATGCCTGAAACACTTTTCAACACTTCATTACCCTTCTCCAAAATTCAACAGATATGATTCCCACAGACTTTATTCACAGGGGCTCCAGTAGAAGAGAAAGAGGCTTGGGTTTAATTAAGGGTGGCCTCAGGCATCAGTGAGGAGGAGCCCTTTTGGAGACGAAGCCCCTACAAAAAACCATCAGAATTATTATCCTACTATGTTGCCATCTGCAGTTTCTTTAGCACCATCAAAATGAAAAGACCATGGGGACATGCAGGGAGAGGGCTCTGCACAGCCCAGCCAACTTGCCAGGTTGAAGACAGACAACCCCCACGGAGCAGGGACTTCAATTAGTTAATTCTCTGCCCCCACTGTCACTTACTAACATGGGACGCTGATTAAAAATTAGATTATCTGTGAGAGGCTTAACTTATAATTTAAGAACTTTTGCTGTACAACCACTGCAAAAACAATTACATAAAGATTAATTGGCAAATTCCCGAAACAGTAGTAAACAGCAAAGTAGTTTAATCAAAACCATTATCTCCAAAATCTGAACGTTAATAACAGTTGTGGCCCGGGGAGAAATAAGAGGCACGCCAGCACAGAGAGGGGTAAAGGGAGAATGTCCTTCGACACCAGCATTCAGTTGACGCAAGTCTCCACGACTGCTGTCCTGTTAATTACACTCCAGAACATTCTGGCCACCGTGTCTTGAGAGGCCCCGGGCTCCTCCTATGAGCCTCTGCAGCTGTAGCCTTGAACAAACCTGTCACTGCCGGCCTGCCTCTGCCTTAAAGAAGAGGCCTTTAACCCTCAGAAGAGAGGGAGGCAGCAGGGGGCACGAACGAGGCTGTTGAGTGGGTAATTCATAAAATTTGGAATTGCCAGAAAACATTTGTAACCATGACTCCTGTCCTTCAGAAGACATTGATAAATTTAAGCCAATCCAGACCCCTGAACACAAACTCTATAAAGTAAGAGTTTGGCACAGGAAACCAGCGAGAATGAAATGTAACCACAGCAACTGTGTAGTGAGCACACACACCGCACGATCTCACACGGTCACAAGATCCTCACGAAGCCGCA
The DNA here is from genome assembly GCA_963573385.1 of Cacajao melanocephalus. NCBI lineage: Eukaryota > Metazoa > Chordata > Mammalia > Primates > Pitheciidae > Cacajao > Cacajao melanocephalus. The sequence continues at coordinate 35,764 of CAUYLG010079179.1, read as the reverse complement.
CTGCCTTCATTCTGTCATTATTTACTTGTTTATTTATGAGACAGGGTCTCACTCTGTTGCCCCAGCTGGAGTCAGTGACACAAGGTAGAATGTGGTGCTCAGAGCCGCGTCCAACTCCTGGCTCAAGTGATCCTCCTACCCCAGAGACCCAAAGGGCTGGGACTACAAGCACACGCCACTAAACTCAGCTAACGTTTTTAAAAAAATTTTTTAGAGATAGGGTCCGACTACATTGCCCAGGCTGGTCTTAAATTCTTAGCTTCAAATGATCCTGCCTCAGCTTCTCAAAGTGCTGGGATGACAGGCATGAGCCACTGCATGCTGCCATATTACCTTTATTCTTAAGCCAAAGTCACTCGCATAGCCCTGTGCATGGGGAGACTTCTCTTTTCAACTCTAAAGCCCATTTGTTTGCCCCGGTGTCACACAGATGCCCTTTGGTGGTGCAACATTTAACCCATTGAAGGTGGAGACTCACCATCGCGTGAGCCTGGCGTGAGGCATAGCCTGGACTTGACAATAATTGATTTCTCCAAAGAATTCCTTCGGCAGGGAGATCCCAAATCAGAGAGTCTTTGCCCTCACCCGAGACAGCCAATGCCTGTGCAGCCCCACACGGAGCACCAGCTACTGTGGAGACGACATAGGCCTGGAATCTAGGACAGGCTGAAGACTACCCCTCCCCAGACCCCTCCCTGAGTGTCAGTCCTGAGTTAGACACTGTTACAGCGGAGGGCTTGGAAGTCACCTTCTGACTCACCACACCCATCTCAGCCATGCCCCCTTGCCCTGGCAAGCACCCAGGGCCTGTATGTTGATTTGTTTCTGCCCTAATACAAGGCCCTGCCCTCCACCAGCAGAGCCAGACTGTCTGCCTGCAAGCCTGGCTTTTTATTCCGCTGCACTCCAGAAATTATGCAAATCACAGCTATTAGTATAACAGCTTCTGCAGAATTCAGAAGAAAAAGGCAAAAAAAAAAAAACCCAAAAAACAAAAAAACACCACGATCACAAAATCCCTGTGCTTGGTTAAGAGACCATGAATTTCCCCATTGTCCTCACTCACTCTTTTGTCAATATGAGATGTGTGCATCTGAAGCCTGCTTTTCACTCATATGAACATTTATAAAAGAGACATCAGTCAGCAGAAACCTCTGGAACTGCAGCATGAAAGAGAATGAAGGAAATGCCCAGCTCCACCAGGATGGAGAAGAGAGGAAAGGGGAGGTGTGGGAGGCGGTCCTGGAAGGCCCGGGTGGGGGTCTCTAGAGGAACCTGGGAAGACTCTGATGTGGGACAGAGCTCCAGAGGGACTCTGAGCACTCTTGCTGTCCTTCTGGAGGGCCTCATGTTCCTTCTCATTCATCTCACTCACGACACTGGAAGCCTCCCGAAGGCAGGAGCTGCACACCTGTGCCCCAACCCCTCCAGAGCCCTGAGCAATGAGCAGGCACAGAGCCAGGGCCCGGGGAGGGCGTGGAGAAATTGATCTCCTTTGCGCACTGTCATTTTGGGGAGATCGCAGTGGTCTTGTTCCCTGTGAAAGGACTGAGTTGCTTCCATCAGTCAGAATCCCCGAAGGAACAGGTGGCACATGGACATCAGAGGATTCAATAACCTGACAATTTGCAAAGGTTTCGGTGGAACAGTGACAGAAGTGGGATGAGGGAACACGTGATCCCAGGCTCAGAAGGAGGAAGCTGCCTTGAGAACAGGGACTCAGCCAGCCAAAGGTAGCCCTGCAGGAAGGACACAGGAGGAATGAAGGCCCTGCCTCCCTCCTCTCTCCCTCTGCCTTCCTCCCAAGGGTCCCCCGAGAGCTGAGGGAGCAGAGGCAAGGAAGCCAGCTGGGCCGTGCCTCCAGGTCCCCTCCTGAGGCACAGAGCATGGCAGAGAAGCTTCTGGGCAAGGTTCTGGCAGGATTACTTGGATTTCCTCTGTAAGATGACAACAATAGTCGTGGGAGAGCACACTCGACCATCTGGTGCCCTGGGCCACATCGCCTTCCAGCTTCTCTCTCATCAGAGGTCCGTGCCAGCTCATGCACCTGGCTCTGGTGCTGTCCCACCTTGGGGTCATTCCACTTTCTGCTATGGGACCCTGTCTGATTTAACAAGAGACCTCTAGGTCCACACTAAGGCAGCCCAGAGCTATGGGCTTATTGTCCCTGGGGACAGGCCATGGCAAATGGTGGATAAAGCATCTTGCTTTCCACCTTTCAGGTGGAGAATTCTGGAAGACAACCTGTCCATGTCTTGGTGAGTCCTGGTGGATTTGAACCTTGAACCCCTGCTGTCCATGGCAGCCACCTTATCCATGTGCTTTCTCTGTCTCGCTCTCCTTGTACCCTCACTCTCATTTCCTGCGGTCACCCGCAAATAAACAATCTGCACTCAATACTTTATCTGGGGCTCTCTTTTTTGGGGAACTTAACTAAGACAAGTGAAAGAGCCAGTGGAGACAGTTGATGACTGGTATAAAAAGTTATAATGTCAAATTGCTACCTCGTGCCATACATAAAAACTCATTCTTTTTTTTTTTTAAAGATGGGATTTCACCAGGTTGGCCAGGCTGGTCTTGAACTCTTGACCTCAGGTGATCCACCCACCTCGGCCTCCCAAAGTGCTAGGATTACAGGCGTGAGCCACCTCGCCCGGCGAAAACTCATTCTTGATGGATTAAAAATCTCGGTGTGAAAAGCCTAAATCTAAAATGTTTAGGTGCATGTATTTACGACCTTGGAGTAGGGAAGGATGTTTTAAATAAGGCATAAAAACTGCTCACCACTAAAAACTTGATCATGATTACGACCTCATAATCAAGAGCTGCTGTTTGTCAAATGATACCACGAAGAAGCCAAAAAGCAAGCTATGAACTAGGGAAGGTATTTGCCACACTCCAATAAGGCAGGCTTATTTAGTATATCCTAAGAAAAATCAGTAAGGAGAAACATTTTTAAATTGTAGGTTGCAGAAGAGGATAAACATATTAAAAAATTCTCAACAAAACTAGTCATCAGAAAAATGCTAATTAAGATCCAAAGCGACCATCAAGAAAGGCAATAAAACGGGACAGTTGAGAGCAAAGTCAACATGCCTGGCGGGGTTGCACCCTGGCTTCATGCGACGGGTGCCAGCTCTGTGATCCTGCTGGCATCACTTTCCCACTCTGTGGACGGTAGCTTTCTATGCATTAAACAGGAATAACAGTGGTTCCTACCTACTTAGGTTGCTGTGTTACGTGGAAGACTAGGAGCAAAGCTCTTAGCACGGGTGCTTCACAAACAGTAAACATGCAAACGATTTTGAAAACCATCTCCAGGCTACTCAGAGATTATGTAACGGTTGCTTAACAGGAGCACGACAGGGAAGGTCTTTATTTTGTGTGATCCAAAATATTGCACTTAAATAATATGTGGGTGGCCCACACAGGAAGGAAAAGGGTTCTGCCAGCGGTGGGTCTATTTACCGTCCTGCAGCCTTAAATACAGAGGAAGGCATTAGCTGCATGTGAGCCCTCCTGATCAAAGAGATCTGAAAATAAGTTGGGTATTTAATCCAGAGCGACTCCAGGGCTGCTGTTCTGGGATTGCAGCAGAAATCCCAGAGAAAGCCTGAGATTCAGGATTTTAGGTCTTTAGGCAACAGTTACATCTATACAGAAAGCGTGGACCAGGGACTGTGCATCCACAGAGCTGTGCCAGCTGGCCCACCCTGCGACAGCCAAGACCTCCCCCAGCAGGTAGGTAGCCACGCTGAAGGGGAACAGCAGCCCCCTGATGGCCTCCAAAGGACTCAAAATGGAAAGCGAACATAGATCTATGGCCTGAGACAATTCTGGCAAAGATATTCATATGGACATTAGGTTCCTGAACAGCAAGGGAACCCTCTGAAAGGAGGGAACAGTGAGCTGGGGACCTAGATTCCAGCCCTCACTATTCTGAGGAGTCTCTGTGACACCTTTAAATCAGGGAGAATCATTTCTAGACTTCCTGGGGTCGGATTGAGGATCCCCAGAAGCAACCAACTTGTATTCGGCATATGCCAGATGCCAGACACGGTGTGAAACTATTTGTACACATTTTCTGGTTCAATCCAAAGAACTGCTCTATAAACGAAGCTACCAGGACCTGCAGAGGCTCAGGGTTAGGCAGTGGTGAAGCTGGCATTAGATCAAGCCTAGGTGAAGTCATGTTTGAGAAAAAGCACCACAAGCTGAGTACAATCAGAGGATTGTTTCCAAAGTTAGGCCCAAGTGGGCTTGCAAGAGCAGGCATCACCACTAAAACAAAACAGTGACCCTCAGGGCTTTGGAGGCAGAGGCCAAGCAAACCTACCTGTGCTGGGAAAGGCCTCAGGCCAGGAGGAGGAGGTGTTCTCTGCAGCAACTCAGCCTGTTCATTCTGCACCAGGAGCAGCACAAGCTGCTAGGATACCCTAACAGCTCTGAGACAAACAGGGCACTTACTCCAGGCTCTGCAGCAGGAATGCCCACTGTGGGGAATGCCCACCATGCATAGCCATCTGGGGCCTCATCCTTGAAGCCACAAGCCTGCTGCACCTGGGCCCTCAACCCCACCTGTAAGGTCGGAGCAAGTGTTTACACTTACCCCTCATTGGAAGTGAGGGAGAAAATTGTCCTTGGTGTGTAGGAGTTTGTGTCTGCGCATGCGTGTATCTGCGCATGCGTGTCTCTGCGCATGCATATGTGTGCGTGTCTGCGCTTGCGTGTGTGCGTGTGTGTGTGTTTCTGCGTGTGTGTGTTTCTGCGTGTGTGTGTGTGTGTGTGTGTGTGTGTGTGTGGCTTTAGTTGAAAGAAGCAGTCCAGGTCTGCACATCTCTAAGGTGCATGCCCACATCTCTCTGGAGAGGACAGTCAGAACCATGTTAATCCAGCCGGTCACGGTGGCTCAGCCTGTAATCCCAGCACTTTGGGAGGCCAAGGTGGGCGGATCACGAGGTCAGGAATACGAGACCAGTCTGGCCGACATGGTGGAACCCTGTCTATCCTCAAAATAAAAAAATTAGCTGGGCATGGTGGCATGTGCCTGTAATCCCAGCTACTTGGGAGGCTGAGGCAGGAGAATTACTTGAACCCGGGAGGCGGAGGTTGCAGTGAGCCGAGATTGTGCCACTGCATACCAGCCTGGGCGACAGAGCAAGACTCCATCTTGGCAGAAACAAAAGAACCACATTAATGGTCCTGTCGCAGTTACAGCATGCCTGGCACTGTTCTCAGCACTTCACATAAACTCATTCACTTACTTCTCCCAAGAACCCTATGAAGCAGGTGCTATTTTTATCTTGGTGTGGCTTATGGAAAAATGAAGGTACAGAGAGATTTCGTATTTATCCAAGATTACAGAACTAACAAGTGGCAGCACTGAGATCTGAGCGCGAACAGCCAGGCTCCAGAGCGCTTTACCTCAGACGGAGACACTCTGAACTTCTGCAACCTAGTCTTATATGCCTGGGTGACGGGGAAAACACAGGAGGCTGATTTTAATCATACTTCCTGTGAATGCACAATTCACCAAAATTATAAGAATTGCATCCAATGGGAAAAGCACACAGTTGCAACTCACTGGGGTGTCATACACCATGGAAGTCAGACAGGGATGCTGCCCTCAGGAGGTTCAGGACAGAGGCACAGTCAGGATTGCATGAGGGCTCTGGGAACCCTCCTGAGGACTGAAGGCACCCCTGGCTCCCAGGCCCCAGACCTCGAGAGCCCGGCGTGTTCTGGCTCCTGACAAGGCACCGGGGCTCTGAGGGCAGGTTCTCCACTTGGGAACGGGCTAAAGGCTGGCACCACTCATGCCACTGCCAGGAATGCACTCTGCTTGCTGCCAGGGAGATCTCAGAACAGGAAGCCGTCCTGGAAGTGAAGGAGGAGAAGCTGCAGTCAAAGGACAGCGTGGACAGAGGAGGAGGCAGAGAGGGGCGAGGAGAGGCGCAGCAAGGCCTGAGCTCCCGGCTCTGAGAAGAGTGTGGGAACTACCCTTGTTCATGTGTGCATTCAGTTGGCCAACTCGCTGCTGAACACCTCTGTGTTCTGAGGCCTGGGGAGGAAGTGGATTAAAAAAGGCAAGCTTCCTGCTTGCATGAAACTAACATTCTGAAAAACAAAACAGGCCATAGGTGGACCGTCCCACTGGCCTGCCCACCTTCCTCATCTACTCCTCTCTCCAAAGGTCAAGTACAGCCACTCTCAGAGTGCAGCACAAGTGGAGGGGAAGAGACAGGCACCCCCAGATCGCCAGAGACACAAGCTACAAATAGAGAGAAATGGACCTACTAGAAGCCCAGTTCCCACCATATGCAATATTCCCATGGAACAAGCTTGCATCTAAAATATAACAATATTTTAAAAACAGAGAAAGAGAGAAGAATAGCACGAGAAACACATTCAGCAGAAAAGGGAGCTCTGGCATGCACTACATTGTTCATAGAAACATTTCAGCCCTGTTGGGCATTCCTAGGTATCCCCTGGCTTCTAGGAAAACCTGTCATTGGTAAGCAGACAACAGGGCACAGATTGGGCCCGGTGTAAGTCACTGTGGCCAGCGTTTCTGTCTACAATAGTTAAGTGACCCAGGAATCTGTCTTTCAGGGATCACTGGCACCCACCCAGCAAAGCAAGAGGCTGAGCCCGTTCTGATTTTGTGAAGAATCTCACTCTCTTGCTACACTCCCAGATGTTTATGCAAATGGCCAGTGAAATTAACTAAGTTCGTCTGAATGAGCACTAAAAACAAGTCAGGGTTTCTTTCTTCTGCTAGAACATTAAGAAAATTCTGCTATATGGAAAAATACGAAACCAGTTTTAAAAAGTCACATAGCCTTCCTTCTGTGGAAACTCTGGAGGTAAGAAGCAAGGAAAACCGGAAAGACATCACTCCTACACCCTCTCAACTCCAAGCTGGGAAGGACCCAGGGCGGATGGTGCTCTCTGCAATGCTGGCATCTTCCCAGGATGAGAGCTGAAGGGAGAGGAAAGTTGTAGCAGGGAGACTCCTGTTACACCTTTAAGGAGGAAAAAATTGCTAGACCAGTTAAAAGATTCTGTAATACACAAGGACAGAGATGAGAAGAAAGGGTCTATCTCGGAAATCAGTTTGGTGCCAGAAAGCAAGGTTTTATTTTTCCTAGAAGACATTGCATTGGTGACGCTGGAGTAAGCCGTCTTAGAGACAAGAAGCAGTCTGCGTGTACAGCAAAGCCCAAACAGAGTGAGCGTTCAGGAGCGGCGTGGCTGGATGTGTGAACGGACACGCAGGCCAATCCCAGACATGCTTCTTAGTGCTGCCACTTCCTCATCTCATTGCTATTTTTCTCCACCCCTCCTCGGCTGCCACGCCATCTCTTCTCCCCAGGACGACTTTTGATGGCGATGTCTCCTCATTTCTCACCTCTGGGACACCTTCCTAGCCCATTTTGGCTTCCAGGCTTGTTAGTGGGGCCTAGAGGTTTCTATTTTGTGGTCTTCAAGCTTCTTTCCGACCTCTTTCGGCTCAGGGCATTTGCCCTTGCAGTTCCTTCTGCCAGGGACCCCTGCCCCAGCTGGCACAAAGATCGCTTGCTCAATTCCTTCATGTCTCCGCTCCAATATTGTACCAGGGAGCATCAAAGCTCCTATAGGACTAGCACATGCCACCCATCCACCCCAGACCCTCTCTTTCCCTGGCCTCCTTTTCATATTCTTCAATGCACTTTTTTTAAATTAAGATTTTTAAAAATTATACCTTAAGTTCTGGAGTATATGTGCAGATCGCGCAGAAGTGTTACATAGGTATACACACGCCATGGTGGTTTGCTACATCTGTCCCCCCATCATCTACATTAGGTATTGCTCTTAATGTTATCCTTCCCCAATCCTCCTACTCCCTGCTATCCCTCCCCACCCACCCCCACCCCCCAACAGGCCCCAGTGTGTGATATTCCCCTCACTGTGTCCATGTGTTCTCATTGTTCAACACCCGCTTATGAGTGAGAACATGTGGTGTTTGGTTTTCTGTTCTTGTGTTAGTTTGCTGAGAATGATGGTTTCCAGCTTCATCCATGTCCCTGCAAAGGACATGAACTCATCCTTTTTTATGGCCACATAGTATTCATGCATTTTTACCACCATTTGTTTCTAGTTTTAATTGCCTGTCTCCATCAGAGCACAAGTCCCATAAGAGCAGGGACTTTGTTCTGTCACTGCTGTAACTCAAGGCTTTGTAAAGTTCCTTTTAGCCCTAGCAGTTGCGTGAGTAAGTCAGTACTGAATAGTGTTTGTTCAATAGAGTGTAAATGAGAGGGAACACACTTTCTGGCAGCCCAGAACAAAGTCACTCTGGATTTTAGGTGCAGAGAGGGAGGAACATAAATTTAGCAGCTTATAGTGAGGTCAAAGTCAGGAATATCATGTTTAACTGATGTGCTCTGGACCAAATCTCTCAGGAGGAAAGGACAAGGGACAGCTACCCCATCTTGAGGGTGCATGTTCTGGCCCCATCTGAATGATGCTATTTTAATGCTAGATTTCCATGAGGTAATTAACAAAAACAGGGAAACTGAAGGAAAGGGTAATAGACATAAATCACTAACCTAGGAGTCCAAATCCCCGTTTAAAAGTAACTTGGAAGGTTAAAATAAAAAGGCAGATTAAGAAGCAGTGCTGAAATCCACAAAATCAAAAACTTTGCTGGGTCAAAGAAGAGACTCAAATCCACTGATTGCCAGGGGTCTCTGGAGTCCCAGCTAAAATGAATGAGGAAAGGTCACCACTTACACCAGCGAGGGCAAATATACGCCCCTTCCAGGCCGGTTCTCCCTGAGAGCTTCTGGGAACCTTGGACACATCTTCCCCGTGAGAAAAGAGGCTGTGGTGTGCTCAGTGCCCGCCAGGAGGACCGCAGAGAGGACGGTGGCCACGCTAAGGTGTCGTTCTAGACCAAGTCGATGTTTTGGAATCTCAGGGAAAATGAAAAAGCCCATAAACGTCTACACAGAAAAAGAAATAAGAAGAAAATAAGGTTTTCTTATTTTTTTAAAAAATAAGAATTTTAAAAGAAATGGAAATCTTTCTGACCTCAGATGTCTCTGCATCGTCAAGTGTTAAGGAGCAATGGAGTCCTGTCCCCAGAAAACTGGGAGGAAGAAATATAGCAAGCTGGCTGTCACGTCTGAGAGGAACAGAGAGGGCAGTTTGCGAAGCAGGGGACATTAGATACGACCAGCCTGTGGAGATCATGAGAAATGACAGAGATTAAATCAGAAATGCACACATTTAGAAAGGAAAATATTAACATGATTTAGTAAGTTGCAGAGGTGACCCTTTGAAGAGCCCAATAAAATATAAAACTTGAACAAATCTAATTAAGAAAAACATAGAAATAAAGGAAATTGAAAGTACAGAAAAGGGCATAACATAGGCTGATAAAAGTAATTATAATTATGAGATAATAGTATGCACAGTTATATGCTAATAAATTCCATCGACATGTAAAAATGGAACAGTTAGTGAAAATAAATTAGGAAAAACTACTCAAGAAGTGACATCCTGGAAGGGACCCAGTGCCATGGAAGAGACAGGAAAGTGTTGTCAGCACGCTGCCTTGGAAACTGTCTGGAAGTGGTGAGACCTTATTAGTGCATGTTGCCTGGACTTCATGGAATAGATGCATTGCATACCATAAAATTTATAGCAGCATATAGAAAAAAATGAAAGGCAAATCCATTTATCTTATGAAGAAATTCTATTAACCAAATTTGGCAAAAATAGCATGAAAAATGGACTTGCCAACACTTCTCAAAACACAGTGGCAGGGAGGCTTTTCTTAACGTAATGGCAAAGGAAGAAATCATTAAGAACAAGACGAATAAATGTAATTAAGTCTAAATGGAAAACCTCGTATCAGAAAGCACAGTAGTAAAATTCCAAGGGAAATAGCAAACCAAAAAACAGTTGTAAGAAATACAAGGCAGGATTAGTTATTAACACATTAAAAAACTCCTCTCACAATTACAAAAATATTATATAAGCATAATAGACAAGGACACTGAGACAGTTATACAAGGCAGCATAAATAAACAATAGGCATGGAAAGTGAAAAAAAGGCTCAAGCTCACTAGAAAGGCAAAGAATTACAAGTTAGAATCAGGATGTCATGTTTTTTGCCTATTAAATTGGCAACTATGTAAGGGTTCTCTGCCATGGGCAAGACCGTGCACTGATAATAGAAACATAAATTGATGCGGCATTTTTGGAAAAGGATGTGACAACATTTTGCAAGAGTTTTAAATGCGTTCAGATGCCCTTTGACCTGGTAATTCCGCTGCTGGGAATCTATTCTAAAGAGTTGGTCAAAGATTAAATAGAAAATGCATGCTCTTCCCTAACTCAGGGGCCTTCCCATCCTCCCATGGACTCCTTCTCTATCTGATCTCTAAATACGTGGGACCCAGGACCTAGTACCTGGGACTGTTTTTGGCCACACTCTCCCTAAGGGATCTATTATTGTTCCATAGTTTGAAAAAGTCATCTGTACCCTGATGACTTCTAGATTTCCGTATCCAGTCCCAACTTCTCTAAGCTCTAGACTTGTCTATCCAGCAGTCTAGTAGAGATCACTACTTAATATTTAATAAGCACCCCAACTTAACAGGTTCTAAGTTAAACTGCTGGTCCCCTCCCAAGCCTTCCTCTCCTGTCTTACCTATTTCAGTAAACAGCACCACTGTTTACACAATTGCTTAGACCAAAGACCTACTGGTTGTAACTGAGTATCTCTTACCCTGCCACTGTACCTCCAACCCGCCAGTGAATTGCAGCCACCCCTCACCAACTCTTCTGTGACTGTTCACATCCAAGACATCGACACACACCTGAAACGCTGCTCTAAGCTCTCACCTGGTATCCCTGCTTCCAATCCAGCCGGCCCCTCCGGGTCATGCGATTCTCCCTCTTCCGTCAGAGTGAGCTGCTTAAAAACCTGTCACCCTCAAGCTTCCTTCACATTTAGAATAAACTCTGAATTCTTTACCTTGGCCCGCAAGACCTTGATTGTGTGGTCTCTGCTCACTTTCCCAGAGTCCTGTTGTCCCTGCTCTCTCTGGCTTTCTCTAACCAACCACACTGCCCCACCACTGTCCTCCAGGGGCCAAGTTCGTTCCTGCCTCAGGGCATTTGCTCTTGCCTGCAATAATCCACACCTAGATTTAACCAGATTTCGCCTGCTCTGGAAGGACGTTCCTGGCCCCTGGGTAAAAATGGCTTCTTCCTTTTGCTCCTATTTCCATCACCCATGAGTTCCTGAATTCATCTCACTTTTCCTCATAACACTGATTGCAGCCTGAAATGATATGTTTGATGCATTTCCTTTCTACTGTCTGTCTGGACTCCCCTGGGGATGGGATCTCATCAAACCCCGTCATCCTCCCTGCTGTCTCCAGTGCCTGACGCGGAAGAGACAGCAAATACTCCCTGAGCGAGATTAGCAGTGGTGAAAACTGAAAACTGCCTGCATGTCCAAAAATAGTGCCATAATTTTTAGAAATATGGTGGCATCTCCATAAACCCATTAAAATCGTGTCTTCCAAAAATAAAAGTTTTAAAAGGAAAATTTTCATCAAGATAAACCGAGAAAAGGTAAAATGCAATACAAATTATATATTTTGGTGATCCAAATTTTGTAAAATTATTGATCTAGCTAGGTATTTAAATATAAAGAAATGCACTAAAACAGTAACAAGGCTTGGATTTGTATAATTGAATAACAGGAAACTTTATTTTATTATTTATACTTTTGAATTTTGCAAATTTTATTAAAACAAACTGACATTGACTTTTTTTCTATTTGTGATTTTTTATTCATTTATTTTTCACAAATGATCACTGTATATATTTAGGGGGCATAATGTGATGTTTTGATCTATGTATACATTGTAGAAAAATTCCATCAAGCTAATTAACATATCCATCATCTCACTAAGTTATCATATTTTTGGGTTGAGAATGTAAAACTTTTTTTTAGCAATTTTGAAATATACAATACATTCTTATTAACTGTAGTCCCCACACATCAAAATACATCAGTAAAACTTCCTTCTGCAGTAACCTTCCCAGTCTCTGATCAGCATCCTCACCCTGCCCCTCCCTGCCCCACCTCTGGTGACCACGGTTCTGCCCTATATTTCTACGCAATCAACTTTCTGAGATTCCACATAGGACGGAAGTCATGCGGCATTTGTCTTCTGTGCCTGGCTTATTTCGTAGTACAACATCCTCCTGTTCCAGTCACTTTTTTTTTTTTTAATTGCATACTCTGAAGTGAGAGAGAAAACCAACTTCTCTGCCTGGCTAACAGCCAGAAGGGAGGAAGGTGAAGGAGGTGGGTGAATCAGTCCTAGGGCTGAGCCAGGAGGTGGCCGCTCTTGACCAAGAAGTGGATGGGAGTGAGTCAGGGGACCTCAGGCTGGAGGAGCCCGTGGCATTCTCAGGAGCCGTCACAGGGACAGGAGGTGCACACACATCACTGGTCCTTGACAAATGAACAAACACCTCAACGGTGAGTCCACGCAGCCTGTAAGGGAGGACGCTCTGGGACGCGAGTGTGGCGGAAACAGCAAACATGGCCTCTGCACTCCGCCCTGGTGCAGGTGTTTCAACCACAGCCTCTGCACAGCAGGCCTGGGAGCAAATGCTGCCTCATCTGCTGTGCACAGAGAGGCCACAGGTGACTCTGGTCACTGCTGATTTCCTTGGAATTAAAAACATATAAGCCCAGGGCTGGAAACACAGAGACCTTTTGTGCCAATTAGACACCTTCAGGAGGAGGGAGAGAGGAAGCGGAAAGGAAGAAGATGGGGAGGAAGAGAGGAAGGGAAGGAGGAGGGAGGGGGAAGAGAAGGGAGGATGGAGGACATGTAAGGAGGATGGATTTGGAGATGGAGGCACGACCCCTACACCCTGGCCCTCTGGACACTGTATTCTAAAAACTGGACCTGTTATTTTTCTGAGTGAAGGAAACATTTTGGGGGCATTAAGGAGAAATGAGTAGAAGAAATTGTGCTCCTGAGAGATGAAGACACACAGAAACTTCAGACCCATTCACTAAAGGCTGAGGGTACTTGAGAGGGCCAGGCCCTGGATGTGTCTCAAGGATTGGGGGGTCGGGGTGTGTGCTGAGATGACAGGCCGGACAGCCAGAGGTGCGGGCTGCTCCCCTGTCACCTACTGCTGGACCAGCTCATTCTAGAACAATGTGGAAAGGAAGGATGATGGCGGCAGAAAAAAGGAAGAAAGAAGAGGAAAAGGAAAAAGGGACAGAGAAGGAGAGGAAGAGAAAGAGAGCGGCAGATAGATGGAAAGATTTCAAAAGCAAAGTACAGCTGGGGGTGGTGGTACATGCTTGTAGTCTCAGCTATTCAGGGGGCTGAGGCAGGAAGACCAGTTAAGCCCAGGGGATCAAGGCAGCAGCAGGCTGTGATCACTGCACTCCAGCCTGGGCAACAGAGTGAGACCCTGTTTCTAACAACAACAACAACAAGATTGTTTAAAGTAAAACACCTCAGCAAGGCTTAAAAGGAAGTAAAGAGGATGGGTCAACCCAGGCAGGGTTCTCCCCTGGTTATCAGAGAGAAGCAGACAGGAGGAGGGGCTTCTCCGAAATGCGGCTAGCTCCCGACCTGGGCACGCTCAGGCTGTGCACAGCAGAGGCATTCACAAGCATGGGTCCGCGTGACCCCAACAGTCCTACGGGGTGAATGGAACATCCCAGCCCATTTGTCAGGTGAGAACTGAGGATGCGGAGAGGACAGAGGGGAGTCACAGAGCTATCGCGGGTAGAGGCAGCATCTGGCCCTGCACAAGCCCATGGGTGTGCAGAAGGAGATGGAGGTAAAGCACCTGCTGGGACAGGAAGGACCTCTATGGATTAGGGATGTTTCTAAAGTGGGTCGGAGAGCGAGGGCCAGAGTGGGAAGGCTGCAACCGAAGGGTGGGGTATAATAGGCTTTGGGTATTTGTGTCTGTGGTCAGGCGGGGTGAGGTTCCCAGTTTCCAGAGCGCACTGCAGCCTCTGCCCACACATCACCGCAGAAACCCCGCCATTTGAAAGGTGTTCTGTGCAGACACCTAAATGTCATTATCCCAAAACACCAAGCCAGCCAGCCAAGGCTTTGGAAAATACCTGAACAGCTGAGCTTGCTGTTTTGATGAGATGCTGTTTGACAGAAAAGCAGGCCGCTCCCGGTAATATGTAGAGAATGATAGGATTCATGAATATACATGAAGTCCTCTTTCTAGAGACAATTGCCGCAGTGGTTATTGGAGCAGAACAGGCCGGGTGGGAAGACAGCTTATTCCCAAAGCCGCTCTGACTCCCTGCTGGGAGTATATAGAAGCTAGGATATGGTCTCAGCACTAGCCAGACCCACAGAGGCCCTCTGAGGGCTGCATGTTAATATCCCACCCCACCCCACCCTACTTCACCTTGGTCAGAGCAGAAAATAGAGCTGAGAGGGGAGAATGGGTTTGCCCAAGGTCACACAGCAGCTCCTGAGGGCCAGGGCCTCTGGCACCAGGTCAAGTGGCCCCCACATTGCAGGTCCCTGGGAGGACATAGACCCAGATCAGAATGTGAGCAGATGACGGCTCTCAGGACAGCTCAACTGGCATGCCCACCTGTCAGGGGAAGGACTGCCCACACCTCACTGAGGCAGGGGAACCAGGCAAGCCAGAGGAGCTGGGCGAAGACCCCCACAGAGCTAGGCAGGGGACTCCTGGGGGAGAGTGTGGATGGGTATCTACCTCCGTCCCGAGCTGTCTGCAATTTCTTTCCATGCAAAAGATAAGGTCTGACCCACACAGCCAGGCAGGAGTGATTCTCAGGTTAACTCTACCTTTTAAGAAGAGCCTACAAAGAGCTTAAAAACAGAAGTACCATTCAGTCTATCTATCCCATTACCGAGTATCTACCGACAGGAGAATCAATTGTTCTACCAAAGGGACATCTGCACCCGTATGTTGATCACAGCACTATTCACAACAGCAGGTGCATGGAATCAACCCAGGCGTCCGTCAACAGTGGGCTGGAGAAAGAAAATCTGGTACATATACACTGGAATACTATGCAGCTGTGAAAAATAACCAAATCATGTTCTTTGCAGCAACATGGATGTAGCTGGAGACCGTTATCCTAAGTGAATTAATGCAGAAATAGAAAACCTGTTTTCATGTATAAGTGGGAGCCAAACCTTGGTTCCGCACGCAGGTAAAGACGGCAATGAAATAGACATAGGCCTGCCAGACGGGGCAGAGTGGGCGAGGAGTGTGGGTTGAAAACCACCCATTGGGTACCGTGTTCACTGCCTGGGTGATGGGGTTGTTTGTGCCCAAACCTCACTGTCACTCCATATCCTCAGGTTACAAACCTGCACACGTAGCTGCTAAATCTAAAATAAAAGTGGCAATTAGAAAAAGCAAAAGGAGAGGAGGAAAGGGAACCTAGAAAGGCAAAGGGAAGAAACAGCAGTAGTGGATGATGCTCAAGTACTCCATAGAACATTCCAGCCACACCCCGAGTCCACTGGGAGCAACATGGCCCGAGGCCCAAGGTGACTGTGGCAAGAGCCACACCGCTGGTCTGAGTCTTCTTGCAGCCTCCACACCTCCGCAGCAGGAGCAAGATGGGAAGTCAGACACTTTCCAAAGAAAGCCAGGCGTGCTTGGACAGCGGGATCTGGCCACTGTCAGCAATCAGTGCCCGGTGCTCTGAAGTCCGAGGAGAGTCCAGGGCGGGACGGGGCCGCTGTCGGGTGCATCTCACACAGCAGTTCCCTTTGATGGAGCTGGGCAGATCTAAGGTTGCCGGAAGCAGCAACCCCCGTTTCATCTGCTTTTGAAGGGGTCTGAGGTAGACAGCTGGTGGGTGAGGCCACGTTGTACTGAGCACAAGGGCCAGTCATTTGCAGAACCTGCTGTGAAGAGGGAATCCAAACCCACTTTGTGGGTGCATATGGCGCTCTGCAAGCCCAGAAGAGGCCACCTGGAGTTCACAGGCATTTAGGAAGCAGAGTGGACACATGAGGAGCACTTCTGGAAACCTGTTTTGCACCGTGGCACCCCAGGTCTCTGGGGTGATCTCAAGCTGTAGGAGTGATCTCAAGCTCTGCCACTCTGGACAATGTCTTTGTCAACTCTCCGGGCCTCCGTCTCCTCTTCTGTGGCCAGTTGCATGCCCCGTGGCCTGCCAGCTCACTGCCTCATTCACAACAGCCAGTGCTCTCTGCCTAAGAGCTTCTCTGCTTCATGTGCCAATCCGGAGATGCCAGGGAGCGTGGGTGTTACGTGACAGCCCTGGACCGATCCCTCCTTCTCTCTTCCCATCTTCTCAGTTCCCTATCCCGACTTCTCCAAAATCACTTCAAAAAAGCAACCATCTACACACAGGCCCTTGTCTCAGGCTCTTGAGTTCTGGGAGGAATCCAAGCTAAGACAGAAAGACCTGCAGATCCACAGGGATTCCAGCCTTGCCATGCATGATCCTCCTCTGCTGACGGCAGGCTGGGGTTTTACCTCCCCTTCTTGTCTGTGAGTTGGCACAGGTGGGGAGAGACGCAGGCTCAGGAGCTGGGCTATTCCATGGCCTTGTCCCCACCTGGAAGTTATGTCACGGATTCCTGGGTGGGTCTTTCAGGAAGACAAACAAATCCTAAACTGTGGACTCAGGATCGACTCTCTGAAATCCCTTCTTGGGGCTTTGGAATCTGTGGTTCCTTAATGCTTCAGGCTCAGCAGATCCTTGACAGTCACACTGACAGTTTTCCCAAGGCCTCTCTCCACTACAGTGAAGGGTCTATGCTCTCCCAGCATCTCCTCCAACCGAAAGGGTGACCTGCCTCTGAGATGTAGCAGTACAGGGATGGTGCCTCATGGGGAAAATGAACAGAAGGGAGTAACCATGGAGAATGACCGGTTCAGGGATGGGGCAGAGAAAGTAGGGGAAGAGCCTGGGGTATTCTGTGGCCACTAGACAGTAAGAAAGTGCTACGCGCAGCCAGGAGGTCAGACAGCCTGGGTAACACAGCCAGATCCCGTCTCTACAAAAAATACAATAAAAAATAGCCAGCTATTCGGGAGGCTGGGGCAGGAGGTTAACTTGAGCCCAAGAGTTTGAGACTGCAGTGAGCTATGATCGTGCCACTGCACTCCAGCCTGAGCAGCAAAGTGAGCTTGTCTCTAACAAGAAAACAACAATAAAAGTATATATGTATGAGTACGTGTATTTCAAAAGGATGCAGGAAGCAAAGTGAAGGTGTTCCGAATGGCCAAAGTTAGGACAACTGGAGCGAAATACACAACTATAGTATTGAATTACAGCCCAAGAAATAATGTAAATATCCATAGGTCCATCCTGATTAAACACATAACTCAATAAATAAATACACGAGGGAGAAGCAGCAATTCTTCCTTACGGAAGAATTCCAAATAATA
Organism: Cacajao melanocephalus; assembly: GCA_963573385.1. Taxonomy (NCBI): domain Eukaryota; kingdom Metazoa; phylum Chordata; class Mammalia; order Primates; family Pitheciidae; genus Cacajao; species Cacajao melanocephalus. The sequence continues at coordinate 18,283 of CAUYLG010079179.1, read as the reverse complement.
AATGTAGAAGAAATAAGGGAAGTAGGAATTCATCCATAGCACACCACAATAACAATCGTCACAGCCAAGATCTACTGATGGATATGAAAATGAGTGGGAGAAAGTTTAAGCAAAAACAGGATATTTACATAGTTTCCGGTATCTGCTCCCCAATACTTAGTAATCTCAAAGATAAAAATAGTAAGTTTGCAGTAGACCATTTTGGTAGATGTCACCTTAGCCAAGCGATCAAAGACCCACCAATAGTGAGACACATTGAAATGACATCATGTGTCCCCAGGATTAGGCACTAAGAAGGGAACGTCGCTTCTGTGGGATCCTTCATTCCACAAAATAACCAGTCTTCTTCTTCTTTTTCTTTTTTTTTAAGATAAAGTCTTGATCTGTTGCCCAGGCTGGAGTACAGTAGGCTGATGTGCAGGGGTGTGATCACGGCTCACTGCAGCCTCCACAACCTCCCAGACTCAAGCATTCCTGCCACCTCAGTCTGTCAACTACCTGGGACCTCCAGTGTGCGACACCACACCCAGCTATTTTTTTTTATAGAGGTGGGATCTTGCTTTGTTGTCCAGGCTGGACCCTCCTCCCTCACAAAGTACTGAGATTACAGGGGTGAGCCACCATCCCCAGCCATCTTAACAGTCTTATTCTTCAAAAAAAAATTTTTTTTAACACAAAGGTCTTGCTCTGTTGTACAAGCTGGAGTGCAGCGATGCAATCATAGCTCACTATAGCCTCAAACTCCTGGGCTCAAGCGATCCTCCCACCTCAGCCTCCTTGGTAGCTGGAACTATAGGCACATGCCACCATGCCCGACTAGCTTTTATTTATTTGTTTTTTTATAGAGGTGGAGTCTTGCTATTTTGTCCAGGCTGTTCTTTAAAATTTTTAAGATCAAGGAAAAGAAGAGAAGAAGAGAAACTGTCACAGATTGTGGGGCAGAGCCTGAGGGGGCAGTTGGCTAAATAAAATGCGGGAGCCTGGGTCAGATCCTGAAACAGAAAAAAGGTTTTCAGTTTTGTGTGAGAGGTAGGTGATGGAAGAAAGAAAAAGAAAGGGAGAGAGAGGAAGGAAGGAAGGAGGGAAGGAAGGAAGGAAGAAAGGAAGGAAGGAAGGAGAGAAAAAGAGAGGAGAAAGGAAGGAAGGAAGAGAGGGAGGGAAGGAGAGAGGGAGGAAGGGAGGAAGGAAGGAAGGACAAACAAGACTGTTAGAGGAAGACCCGGTGAAATCCGAATGAGTTCTGTGCTGTGGTTACAAGCACTGTCCCAAGGCTAATGTCTTAGTTTCGATAAACAGTCTATGGTTACGTAAAACCTTAACCTTTGGGAGAACCAGGTGAAGGGCATGAAGGAATTCTCTGCACTCTTTTTGTACCTCTTTGGTAACTTTATCTCAAAATTCAAAACAAATACTGTGAAAACATTTTTTAAAAGGGAACCAGAGGGAAAAATCACATAAACGTGGACACTTGTGTCTGCCAGTCCCTCGGCGAGTGTGAGGTCAGGAGGGAATCTCTGTGCTGGCCTTGGCGTGTGGGAGCCTCAGAGCCATGGCCCTGAAACCCAAGCTGGTTATTTCCTCTGTGGCCCCAGAGAAGGAGCCGCCCACAGTTCAGTCACGAGATGAGAATCCAGCGGTCGGGAGGGATCCAGCACTCCTGGTCTCCCAGGAGACCCCTCATCCTGCAGTTTGGACCAGAGCCTCGTGTGCTGAGTGGAGACCACCAGCCGAGTGTCAGGCAGGGTTCCACGGTGCCTCCACGGTTCCCTTTTCCCCATCCTTGATTCCTTCGTAAGCCTGGGCTTGGAGGGAGACTGTGGAATCACCCTCAGGCTTCGTCCCCTTCTCTCTGCCTGATTCCCTCCGGCCACACACCCTGATTGATGCACTCAGCGCTGCCATCTCCTGCGAATGTCCAGTGAGGAAGCGCCCCAAGCGTTTCAGCCTGGACCCTGCGGGGACTATGAGGGCAGTGTGCTGTCCTTGCTACCCGACGAGATCGGGTAGTGTGGTGTTGTAATAGACGTATTTATATTGGTGTCTGACAGTGGTTCCTGACTAACCTCTGTAGCCGTCGCTACAGTCTTCAGTGGTCATGTTGGGTGTATCAGGCCTCAGGAACAGACCTCAGGAAATAGCATCTCTCCAAGTTTTTCCTGTCCTCCCTTCCCCTGCCCCAAAGCAGGACTCTAATCTTCCCCCGTCTTTCTGATCTGGGGTCATAGGACCCTCCTGAAGAGGGTCCCACCCTGCTCCCTGGGGGATGGAATGCACACATCTTGGGGCTTCTCTGAAAAACCCAAGAGGACTGGGTTCGGGACCTTCAGGCCAGATGAACACAGGGAGGGTCCTGGAGGGTGGTCCCCCAGGAGGGCACAGAAGCCCCACGCCCCTCCTTCAGGTCTGCCACCCTGTGCATCTCTCGTCCTTTGTAACATCCTTTATAATGAACTGGCACACGTGTTTCCCTGACTGCTGTGAGCTATGATCGGTCAGGGGCTCTGGAAGCTCAGACTTGTGACTGGTGTCTTGAGGTGGGGCAGTCTTGGGGATGGAGCTGTCACCCTGTGAGATATGATGCTCTCTCCAGGTTGATGGTGTCAGAATGGATTTTGGACACCCTGCTGGTGTCTGCTGTAGAATTCATTGCCTGCTTGGTCGTGGGGATAACGCCCCACACGTTTGCTCACTTCCGTGCTGATGACTGCCATTGCAGTCGTTAGAGGGCAGAGGGAAAACACAGTTTGAGTTTTTCCAAAACAGATATTTTCCTTGTATTTAGGACAAAGGCTGCTGAGAGCAGGTGGGATTGTCTTGCAGCCCTGTTCCTCTGTGCCCTCAAGATCCAAAGCCACATAATAAGTGTTCTCAGAAGTTCTGAAATGAGGAGGTACCTCAAACGCAACATTTCCCACATTTGTTTGACCCTCTTTTGAAAGAAGACAGTTTGGAAATTGCTGTTCTAGATCAGGGTTTGGCAGCTGAGACCCATGGGCTAAATGTGACCTGCAGCCTCTCTGTATGTGTAAACTGTGGTTGGAATGCAGCCACGCCTGTTTGTTCCTGTGCTGTTTATAGCTGTTTTCAGCTGCAACAGCAGAGCTGAACACTTGTGATAGAGAATGTGTGGCCGCAACGTGCTATAGCTGGCCTAAAGTTAGAGCCTGAACAACACTATTTTATAAAAGACAAAGTTGTGTTTTAAATAAGTTGTAACGGCTGCCCCATTCTTCTCACAATAACTGCTGGCCTTGGTTTCTGTAAATAAAACTGCTAGCCTTTCTCTGCAAAGGCTGCATACCTTCCTTACCAATAACTGCCAAAATTCCTAGCCTTTGCTTACCGGTAGTGACTAGAATAAACAGCCTAAGCTAATTTCATCATGGCCTCTGCGCCCTGTAATAAATAACTAAGATCTGTTATTTCCACTACAACCCAGATGATGTGCAAACTAAGGCTTATCTTGACTTCTGTAAACCATTTAGGTAACAATCGAAGTGACAATATATCCACAATATGTCCTCTAGCCCTTGGAATGTCCGGAGACCTGCACCCTCCTCTCTGCCCGGGAGATGATTTACGGAAATCCCCTAAATGTCTGAATCCCTTCACCCCCACCCCCGCCACAAACCCTTACCTGGGAGGAAGGTATAAAAGGTATTGACACCCTCCCTCTGGGGCCACAGGTTGGAGAGACGTGAGTCTTCCGTGGTCGCTGGCAATAAAGACCCTGCAATTTGGCATACTTTTGTCTTGGTGTTAACTTTCTATGCTCGGTTCAGTACAACACAGTCTGGTCTAGTGGTTAAGAACAGAGGCTGCTTAGCTTGGAATCCCAACTCTGCTACTTTCAAACTGTGTGTTTTATGCCTTTGTCTCCTTATCTGTAAAATGGGTGTAGTAATAGTATCTACTTCACAGGACCAGGTATCATGGCTCATGCCTGTGATCCCAGCACTTTGGGAGGCCAAGGCAGGAGGATCACTTGAGGCCAGAAGTTTGAGACCAGCCTCAGCAACATGATGCGACACTGTCTCTACAAAAAAAATAAATAAAACAGAAACAAATAGCTAGGCATGGTGGCACATACCTATAGCCCTAGCTACTCAGGAGGCTGAGGCAGGAGGATTGCTTGAGCCCAGGAGTTTGAGACTGGCCTGGGCAACATAGTAAGATCCTATCTCTACCAAAAATAAAAGTAAATAGTACCTATCTCATAGGACTGCTCTGAGGTTTAAATGAGTGACAGATATAAAGCACTTGGAGGCCAAGGCGGGCGGATCACCTGAGGTCGGGAGTTCAAGAACAGCCTGACCAACATGGTGAAACCCCGTCTTATAAAAAATAAATAAATTAATTAATTTTTAAAAAAAGACTCTGTCTCAAAAAAAAAAGTTTCCTCAAATGAATTCACCTAAACTAGTGGCCAAGTTTAATGGAGAACAGTTGGGGAGGAAGTTTTTGCCTGAGACTTTATATTGAAAAATGAAACAAGATTATAAACATTTATCACATGATAGTTGCAATAATGTACTACGTCTTAAAATTTGCTAAAGAGTGACTCAATAGGTTTTGGGAGGTATAATTTTTCTGACAAAAGTGTGTAGTGCCGTGATAGAATGTACTTCCTTTTGGCGACTCCCGTGGCAAGACCTTAAAGCCCTCCCGGGGAAGTGCCCCAGGACGACACATGTGCCTGGAGTTGCTCCCGGCGTGCTGCTGAGGCCACTATGGTGGCAGCACCTTATCAGTTTGCCCCTCAATTGTCAACCAGTCTCCCTGACTGACTCACCTTCACCGGTGGCTTCCAGTGGGAATCAGGCCATTTTCACACATCGCTTTCACCAACTTCTTGAAATTGACATTATTGCCCAGATTTGCCATTTCCTTATGCAGCCTTTTTTTTTTTTTAAAAAAAAAAAAACAAAAAAACAAGGTTTCTGCATTGCTTGGTGGGCTTTTGGGCAAGAAAGTAACCATAAGATGTGTGGAAAGGATAGCAAACTGATGTAGAATTACCATTGGCTGCACCCTTTCGACTCCGAGGTTCGCACCCAAGAGAATTTAAAATGAAGAGCTCAAACAAGCAAACACCCATCCAGGCAGCACTGAAGGTGGATACAGTCCACAGGTCCAGCTGCTGATGAATGGAAAAGCAAATTGTGGTCTATCCGTTTCGTGGAGTATTATTCAGCAATGAAAAACAACTGAGGCTGGGTGTGGTGGCTTGTGCCTGTAATCCCAGCATGTTGGGAGGCCGAGGTGGGCCCATCACTTAAGGCCAGGAGTTTGAGACCAGCCTGGGCAACATATTGAGAATGGTCTCTACAAAAATAAATAAATAAATATGCCAGGCATAGTTGCATGCACCTGTAGTCCTAGCTATTTAGGAGGCTGAGGCAGGAGGATCACTTGAACCCAGGAATTCAAGGCTGCAGTGAATTATGATCTCACCACTGCACTCCAGCCTGGGTGACAGAGCGAGACCCTATCTCCAAAAAGAAAAGGAATGAAGGACTGATGCCTGCTGCACCAAGGATGGACATCAAAAACATCATGCTAAGTGGAAGAAGCCTGATGCAAAGGACCCCGTGTTGTCTGATTCCATGTGTAGAAAATATCCAGAATAGGCAAATTCATGGAGAGCAGACTGGTGGTTGCCAGGGGCTGGGGGAGGAGGGAAGGGAGAGTCGCCGCTGGCAGGTACAAGGTTTCCTTTGGGGTGATGAGAATGTTCTGACCTAGACAGAGGCAGCGGTTGCACAACATTGCAAATGTACTAAATGTCACCGAATTGTTCACCTTTAAATGGTCAGTTTTATGTTTTGTGAATTTCATCCCAATTGAAAAAAAAATAACAGAATGGTCATGACGAGGGGACAGTACATTGGTGAGCGTGTTCTTGGGACGATAACTTGTGCACCCCACCTTGGAAGATGGGGAGCAAGCAACGGGGCTGGAACAATGAGGATCCCTGTCCTTCACATCAGCCCCTGGGAGCTTCTCATCCAAGTCTGGCTCTGGTTGGATCCCAAGATGAGTCCAGAGTCCAGGAAGGGTGTGGACCCAAGAGGGCCACGCTGTAGCCCAGATTTCATGGGGTCTGGGCTTGGGCTGTGGGCATGGATGGGACTGGCCTCCGTGTGGCCTCTTGTCCTCCTCCTGTGAGCTCAGGTGGACATGGGAGCCCCCAGGTTGGGGATGACCACGTTTGTGCCTTCCTCTGGGGGAGGGACAGGCTGCTGACACCTGTCGCATCTCCCGGATGGGCTTGGTGGCCTCAGGGATGCAGAAGCAGGCTTCAAGGGAGCAAAGGCACCTGGCGAGCGGATGAGAAAGCCTTGGACAGGAGCCAAGAGGTGGACTGCAGCTGCAGGCAAAGCTATGTTGATACTGGGCTCCCTCCTCATCAGCCATGTGGCCCGGGGCGTGTCCTTTGACCTCCAGCCCTCAGTGACCGCATCCGTGACATGGGCACGGTAGCAGCACCAAGCTCCTCCAGGTCATGAAGGTTCGGTGAGGTAAGGTTTGCAAAGCACTCAGCCTTCAAGCTATTGTCGTCACTGTTGCCGGTGCTCCTTTACAGCTTTGGGTGCCACACACTGAGGAAGGATGGCCTTTTCAGAACTGGTTTTGACCTGGAAAGTCCACAAAAGCCGCCGTCAGCCTCCCCCGTCCTCAAATGTCAGACTTAAAGGATGGAGCAGTGCAGAGGGAGCCCTGTGCGTGCTCATTATCCACTCCAGCCTGAAAAAGCCCAAGTGTGCAAGCAATTACAGGCGCGAGGAAAACACCTCACTCCCCAGACTAAGAGAGGAAGCAATTATGGAGATGCCTGCCGAGGTGTTGGCGGACAGAGCCCTGAGAAGGGCGGGGCCGCTGATGGAGCCGGAAGAGGAGGAATACTGAGGCGAGGAGCTGTCCCTGCAAGCGGCCAGTGTGGGGTCTGGTCTGCAGGGGCTGGTCTGGGAGGGAGGAGGAGGGAGGAGACAGCTTGTGCAGCAGTCTGGAGGCACCCAGGAAGGTGCAAGCCTGGATGCCTTGCATGGGGGCTCGAAACCTGGGGCCCAAGAACTCAGATGAGGGGAAAATCCTCTATCTTCATTTTCGCCAGCCTCTAATGCATTCCTTTCTATTACAGATGCGGGCAACAGACTGTGATAATTAATGGAAGCTGGGGCTTCATTCCTGGTTTGAAAAAAAATCTGAGATATTTTCATGTCATGTTACAGCTGTTGCAACCATGCCAGAATACCATTTACTCTTGTTGCTTTTCCAAAGTTACAAAAGTTCCAGGCCTGCCACTCAAGTGTGTTCCTGAATGCACGTCAGGCCAGGCTTCTTTATAGATGCATTCAGGCCTATAATCCCAACACTTTGGATGGCCGAGGTGAGAGGATCACTTGAGGCAGGAATTGGAGGCTGGCCTGGGTAACATAGAGAGATTCCATCTTTACAGAACATTTAAAAATTACCTGGGCATGGTGGAGTTTTGTAATCCCAGCTACTCGGGAGGCTGAGGCAGGAGGATCACTTGAGCCCAGGAGGTTGAGGCTGCTGTGAGCTATGATTGTGCCACTGCACTCCAGCCTGGGCCTCAGAGCAAAACCCTGTCTCTAAAAAATTTTATTTTAATAATTAAAAGCCCATGTCATTACAATATTAGAAATCTGTTTAATATTGTGATAACTGTTGTGATTCAATGGATTTTCTCTCTGCAAACCCAGGTATTTATGCTACACGTTTAGAGAGATTATTCTGAAGCGGGGTCTGTGGGCTTCATCAAACTGTCGAAGGGGTCAGTGACACACACAAGAAAAGGACAGCTGCTCCCCACCACCTAAGGCATGGTGGAGTGAGTGTTTACTTTCCTTCATCTTGCCTGCTTGGCGTGAATGAAGTTTGTAGAAGACATACAGGAAGCAGGAATGGGGAGACCCTTTAAAGCTGCGGGTGTCAGCCCCGGCCATACTGGGACGTCCAGGCCACACCCCAGTCTAGGCAAAGAGGAACGTCCAGGTGTCCCACTGCTCCAGCCACAAGGGCTGCCCTGCAAATCCGGAACTCAGCAAGCTCCTTCCTGCCCTCGGGACCTCTTGCTGTTCCTGCTGACAGGAATTGCTTCTCCCAGATGTAGGCGGCTTGGCTTGCTTGTGTTTTTGTTGTTTGGAGACTGGATCAGGCTGGAGTGCAGTGGTATGATCACCACTCCCTGCAGTCTTGACCTCCCCGGCTCGGGCAATCCTCCCTCCTCGGCCTTCTGAGTAGCTTGGACTACAGGCATGTACCACCATGCCCAGCTAACTTTTTGTATTTTTAGTAGATGGGGTTTCACCCTGTTGCCCAGGCTGGTCTTGAACTTCTGGGCTCAAGTGATCTGCCAGCCTCAGCTTCCCAAAGTGCTGGGATTACATGGGTGAGGCACTGTGCCCGGCCTGGCTCCCTGGTTTGAAGGAGCTCTCTGCTCCGAGGTAACCTGCTGAGAGAAGCCTTTGTTGGCCTCCTTGCCTTCAGTATGCCCCATCTTCAGTCACACATTCTCCTACCTTTTCTCCCCCAGCAAAGCACGAATCACCACCTGAAAGCACTTTTCAAGGTTCTGTTTGTTGTTGACAACCTGTCTCCCCAGCTACACTGTCAGTTGCAGGAGGGCGAGGACTCTGCTTATTCACAGCCTCGTCCCAGCACTCAGGTTGGTGTCTGGCACGTGGCAAGTTCTCACTGAATCTGCAGTGAATGGATAAGTGAATCAACACATTGAGCATTGAAAACCGCTTGGATAGATGGACACTGCCTCTTTTGCCTTGAGCTAATCTGATATCCAAAAGCCTTTTTCTCTCCTGTTTTGACATTTCTCCTTTATTTACATTGTTTAGTGAAGTGAAATTCATATAACATAAAATTAACCATTTTAAAGTGAACAATGTAGCCAGGCACAGTGGCTCACACCTGTAATCCCAGCACTTTGAGAGGCTGAGGTGAATGGATCAGTTGAGATCAGGAGTTCGAGACCAGACTAGCCAACATGGTAAAACCCTGTCTCTATTTAAAATATAAAACTTAGCTGGGAGTGATGGCAAATGCCTGTAATCCCAGTAGTTGGGAGGCTGAGGCAGGAGAACCGCTTGAACCTGGGAAGTGGAGGTTGCAATGAGCCAAGATCGTGACATTGCATTCAAGCCTGGATGATGGAGGGAGATTCCGTCTAAAAAATAATAATAATAATAAGCTGGGATCAGTGGCTCACACCTGTAATCCCAACAGTTTGGGAGGCTGAGGCAGGTGAATCAAGGTCAGGAGTTCAAGACCAGCCTGGCCAACATGGGGAAACCCTGTTTCTACTAAAAATACAAAAATTAGCCAGGTGTGGTTGTGTGCGCCTGTAATCCCAGCTACTTGGGACACTCAGGCTGGAGAATTGCTTGAACCCGGGATGCGGAGGTTGCAGTGAGCTGAGATCACACCACTGCACTCCAGCCCGGGCGGCAGTGTGAGAGTCCATCTCAAAAAAATAAAATATAAAATAAAATAATAAAATAAACAAAGTGAACAACTTAGATACATTTTTTAATACATTCGAATGGCCATTTAGGACATTCACAATGTTTTGCAACTACTGCCTCTAACTAGTTCCAAAACATTCTCATCACCCAAAAGAAAACCCCAAACCCATGAAACACTCACTCTCCATCCCCCTTCCCTCATCCCTGGGCAACCACCCATCTGCTTCGTCTCCTGGATTGACCAGTTCTGCACGTTTCACATAAACTGAGTCATACGGTGCGTACGCTACGTGGCCTTTCACGTCTGGCTTCGTTCACTCAGCGTCGTGTTTTCTAGGTTCCACTGTGTGGAACATTTGGGTTGTTTCAGGGTCCAAGGATCTTAGAGGAAGACAATCCCAGATATTTAATTCACAAGCTCAGGAATGTTAGGGGTAAGTCCTTCTGGAACATTCATCTAATTAGTGGGCTCAGAGTGGAGTTATCTCAACCTGTGGGTGTGGACAACAGCCTCCAAGTTCCAAGAGGAACACGATCAGAAAGTTGGACCTGTGAATGGTGCTGACTGTGGGACATGTTTGTCCCTTACCAGGGGACAGTGGTGTGAGTCTCCAAGAGGCTGCCCCCTCTGTTCAGGCAGGGCACCTTCCCCTGGAGCCTGCAGGGAGAGTGAGCTAGAGAAACCTCAGTCATGGAAGCTCTCATCTCGTGGCCTTAGTCACAACACGCCCAGGACGTCATCGCCAGCCACATCCTTGCCTGATCTATCCCCGAGAGCCGGGTCTGTTTCGGGGCACAGCCATCAGATCTCATCCCCGTAGCCTCCTCACAGCCTGTGAGTCCCAAATGCACCTGAGTCTCCCCTAGATCTTGACACCATAATCACCCAGTGATCCAGCCTGGAAAGCTGTAGCTATGGTTTCTTCTCTGTCCTCCTTTCCAGATTCTTCCTTTAGTTGGTCGCTGAGTCTGGTTCCAAAGGCAGAATCACTCTCTTTGGATCTCTTCTTTCTCTTCTGCCCTCTCTGGGTCCAGGCCTTCATTCTCTCACCAGCACTTTTTTTTTTTTTTTAATGGAGTCTTGTTCTGTTGCCCAGGCTGGAGTGTAGTGGCAAGATCTCAGCTCACTGCAACCTCCGCCTCCTGGGTTTGAGAGATTGTCCTGCCTCAGACTCCTGAGTAATGGATTACAGGTGTGCACCACCACGCCTGGCTAATTTTTGTATTTTTAGTAGAAACAGGGTTTCGCCATGTTGGCCAGGCTGGTCTCAAACTCCTGACCTCAGGTGATCCACCCACCTCAGCCTCCCAGAGTGCTGGGATTACAGGTGTGAGCCACAGCTCCTGGCCTCACCTGCACTCTCTTTTTTTTTTTTTTTTTTGAGATGGAGTCTCGCTCTGTGGCCAGGCTGGTGTGCAGTGGCATGATCTGGGCTCACTGCAATCTCCACCTCCCAGATTCAAGCGATTCCCCTGCCTCAGCCTCCTGAGTAGCTGGGACTACAGGCACCCGCCACCATGCCTGACTAATTTTTTGTATTTTAGTGGAGACGGGGTTTCACCATGTTGGCCAGGCTGGTCTCAATGTCCTGACCTCGTGATCCTCCTGCCTCGGCCTCTGAGAGTGCTGAGATTATAGGCATGAGCCACCGCGCCTGGCCTCACCTGCACTCTTTTTGCAAAATCCTCCATGTCTTCCTTATTTCCCACCTTGGAGCAATCCCTCTCTGCTGCAAATTTAATAGTCTGGACTTGGGCATAGTTTTTTTGTTGGTTTATTTGCCTGTTTTTTTTTTTTTTTAAATATAAAGAACCAAAGAGTCACCAACTTTTACTAACATATTATTTTGCTAAATAAACATGTCATAAAAAAAGAACAACTGAACTGTATGTACAATGCCGGCCACTAAATGAAAAGAGATGGTCACACAAATGCATTGTGACCCCTCCCAGATGAGTAACGTGAAACCCAGCAAAGCCTCTCCACTTCCTTGTCTCTCTTCACCTGAGGCTGAATGACCTTTGCCCAGTGCTGAGGAATGACGGGCATTTGGAGCCATGGGCCCATGGAATATGATCCAAACTCCAGCATCGCTGAGAAGACTGCTGCCTGTGTGAGAAGAGACGGAAATAAGAGGATAAGAGAAGCTAAGGCGGCATTTAAAAAAACAGAGAAAAGGGCCAGGCATGGCAGCACATGCCTGTAATCCCAGCACTTTGGGAGGCTAAGGTGGACAGATCACTTGAGGTCAGGTGTTCAAGACAAGCCTGGCCAACATGGTGAAACCCTCTCTCTACTAAAAATATAAAAACTAGCTGGGCATGGTGATGGGCGCCTGTAGTCCCAGCTACTTGGGAGGCTGAGGGACAAGAATCGCTTGAACACGGGAGGCAGATGTTGCAGTGAGCCAGGATTGCGCCACTGGATTCCAGCCTGAGCAACAAGAGCAAGACTCCATCTCAAACACAAAACCAAAAAAAAAAAAAAAGAGAGCGCGTGCTGGGTAAGGGCTGAGGAAGTCGTAAGGAAAGCAAAGCTGTGAGATAAAGTGGTGTTTGGACACAGAAGAAAACCAAGCACGTGAGAGCAGAGAGCAAGTCTAAGGTTCTGCCCAGGCTGCAGGAGGAAAAGAGAAAGCAATGAACATAGAATGAATGAATGACATTCATGATAATGTCTTTGTAACCGGAGAAGGTATGACTGCCAACAAAAACAATACGCCAAACATCATGATTGAAAGAAAATCTCATCCTGTTTTAAAGATGGAAATGGTATTAGGAATTCACAGCTTGCACACACACACACACACAGAGGGACGGGAGATAGTTCAATGTCATTGATCTTACTTTACACAGATACGATTTCATTCCTGACCTTGATCATTGCAGAGAGGCTTGAATGGTTCGTACTTTAAGCCTCTCGTTAGACAAAAAACCATTTGACATCCTTAGAGAGAAAAAGAAAATGGTTCCTGCATATAAAGAGTACTAACTAGCAGAAATTGCAGAGAATGAAAACATAAAACAGAACAGAAGGCCAGATGAGAGAAGGGACGCTGCGCGTATTCGTTGGGAAAATAAATACAAATGGATTAAATGGCACAAAGACGAGCTCTCATGCCAACATGAAAAAACAACATCTGACTTCGTGTCTTATAAAAGGAACACGTCTAAAATGAGGTGACACAGAAATGCAGGGGGGCAAAAACATGTCTGAGCACTGCAGAAGGGAAAACAAGACGGACAGAATTGAGGGAGATCAGTGAACACATCATGATCAATCAGTAAAGCCGATGGAGCACTGAGTTTTTCAGAAGATGGAGACTTGTCACATGGATCATTCTGTACCGATAAAATCACTTAGCACCAAATGACTCAGCCTTGGGTCACACTGTAGATGCAGAAGAGATAAGCTGAAACCCACTTGGAAATGTGATCTCCAGCCCTCCCTCCTCTCCCCGCACCCAGCACATTTCTGAGTACTGAGCTCTGACAGTGAACTTTATATTTTTTTCATGAGTCTTTAACTCAAAGATTTTTTTCTCTCTGTCTCTCCACGGAACTTCTATTCAGAAACCATTCCAGGCATTTGGAATTCAGAATCTTAACATCTCTGAGGCACCCTAGGCTCTGAATTCCCGTCATTTCTTATTTTTTCTTGCCGTCTGTCTTCACCACTCAGTCCTCATTCTCTGAGCTGCTCGCCCTCTTCCTGTCCCGGGAGTGTTGTGCTTCTTCACGAAGCCGGAGCTTTCTCTGGAGTTAAGAAATAAGTTCACTCTTCCTGTTCACTGATCAACCACACATACCCTCTGGGGATTTGAGAATGCTGAAGTGATAAGCAATGCAGTCATCAAAGTGGCCTTCCTTTTGGCCAAAAAGTGGAAATAACTCATGCATCCATTAATGATTGAATAGATAAATCCAATCATCTGTGACTGAATGAAGATAAATTGTGTGGTCCAGCCACACAATGGAATATTATTCAGCCATAAAAAGGGACAAGGTTCTTACACAGGCTACAGCAGGGATGAACCTTGACAACATCATGCCCTGGGAAAGAAGCCGGACTCATTGTATGTTCCATTATTATGAAATACCCAGAACGGAAATCCAAAGAGACAGAACGCAGAACCCAGTAACCAGGGGCTGGGGGGAAGGGAGATGGAGTTTCATGGCGATGAAAATGTTCCGGAAATCGTGGTGACGGTCGCACAACATTGCGAATGTTCTTAATGTCACTGAATCATACCCTTAAAAATGGATATAAAGGCACATTTTGTGTCATGTATATTTTACTACAATTTTTTTAAATGGGAAAAAGGCCGGGTGCAGTGGCTCACACCTATAATCCCAGCACTTTGGGAGGCCGAGGTGGCGGATCACTTGAGGCTGGGAGTTCCAGACCAGCCTGGGCAACATGGTGAAACCCGGTCTCTACTAGAAATACAAAAATTACATGGGCCTAGTGGTGGGTGCCTGTAATCCCAGCTACTTGGGAGGCTGAGGCACAAGAATCTTTTGAACTCAGGAGGCAGAGGTTGCAGTGGGCGGAGATCGAGCCATTGCACTCCAGCCTGGGCGACAGAGTGAGACTTCATCTCAAAAAAAAAAAAGAAAAAGAAAAAGGCTGGGCACGGTGGCTCACGCCTGTAATCCCAGCACTTTGGGAGGCCGAGGTGGGCGGATCACCTGAGGTCGGGAGTTCGAGATCAGCCTGACCAACATGGAGAAACCTCGTCTCTACTAAAAATACAAAATTAGCTGGGCGTGGTGGCACATGCCTGTAATCCAAGCTAATGGGGAGGCTGAGGCAGAAGAATCGCTTAAACCCAGGAGGCGGAGGTTTCGGTGAGCCGAGATTGTGCCATTGCACTCCAGCTTGGGCAACAAGAGCAAAACTCTGTCTCAAAAAAAAAAAAAAGAAGAAGAAGAAGAAGAAGAAGAAGAAGAAAAAGTGGTCTTCCTACCCTCAACATGTGGAAACCCCCCTTTCTAGGGGCTGGGGCCCCAATTACGTGCAGGTGGAATAATGCAGGATTTGAAGGCGGGCAGGACTCCAGAGCCCTGAGTTTTGCTTTTCCGTGGAGTCTGGTGGCGTGGCCTTCCACAGTGGACCTCCAGCTTCAGTGACTGGGATTCGCCCCTGTCGTAGCTGCCTGTCCACGGGGATGATGAGACATCACCAAGTATCTCAGATGCTGCACAAATTCCCCATGGCTGTTATAACAAGTGCCCGAACCTGGGTGGCTTAAAGCAACAATGACTTCTTCCCTCACGGTTCTGGAGGCTGGAAGTCTGAGTCGAGGTGGAGGCAGGGTGCTCTGAGACCCTGGGGAGAGTCCTTCTCTGCCTTCCCAGCTCCTGGTGGTGCCAGCGTTCTGGGGCATTCCTGGGCTTGTGGCCGCGTCACCCTAGTCTCTGCTTCCTGGTTGCACGGCCTTCCTGTGTGATCGCTCCTCTGCTTACAAGAACATCAGTCATATTGGGTTACGGTCCCCTCCTGACCTCAGCTGAACTTAAGGTCATCTGCAAAGACCCTCTTTCCAAGTAAGGTACTGTCCATGAGTCCCGGGTAAGGACTTGAACGTATCTTCTGGGGGACATAGCCCAGAGCAGATGTTTCCTGGGAAGTGTGTGGTTCCCTCTCATCTTATGAAGGAGTAGGAGCCATATCTGGGTTGAAAATAGGCTTTGCTGTCCTCGGGGACAAAGGCATGACTCCTCCCCAGGAGGGATACTCCTTTTCCCAGGGGTTGGTCAAGTTTATCTCGAACTCCCGACCTCAGGTGATCTGCCCGCCTCGGCCTCCCAAAGTGCTGGGATGACAGGCATGAGCCCCGCGTCCATGCCTGCCTCCTTCCTCCTTTTCATTCTCGCTCTGCCATTTTGATTCAGGCCTTTGTCAGTTATCACTAGGACTAGTGCAGTAGCCTCTGACCAACTCTCTTCACTTTGGTACTCCTTCATTCAGTCCATTCTTTCTACTGTTGCCTTCTTTAACCCCCTGCACGCTGCACCCTGGGCACAGGTCCAGCCCCAGCTCAGCTCAAAGGGCACAAGGCCAGAGTGTGGCCCAACAGCCTGGAGACCAGCAGGTCCTCCACTCACGGCCAGTGTACAGCAAGAACAGGGTCTGGAAACAAAGGTGCACTCGGCTCTGGGCTCTGAGTGGGGCTTTCCTCCAAAGCGGGGGACAGGGGCTTGGATTCTGTGAAAGGGGCCACACTCACTTCATCAGAGCAGCCAGTGCAGCGGTCCCCACCCTGACTGTGCAGCAGCGACCCTGTGTTCCAGGCTCGCCTGAAAACAAAATCATTTTTATTTTAAGAAATAGAGGTCTGGTGTCTGTCCTTGCACGGGGGAGAGAGTGTGGGTGCTCCTCAAGCCAGCGAGGAGGGCTTGGTGGCTCCTGAGAGGCTGGGACCTGCTGGTGGCCGTCCGGTCCCCTGACTGTATGTTGCCCTGGGGTTTCCTGATGTCATAAATGTGGGAGGGCGCTTTCTCATCCAGGACTGCTGGGTTCTGGATGATTCCATAGACACTATAGTGACAGTGGTGGGAATTCAACACCAGACAGGGAAGACAGTCCCCTTGTAAACATGCCTGAGGGTCTGAAAGACGTGGAGCACAAGACAGTCTTGGGAGACCCCTGGCCCCAGGGAACAGACTCAGAGCAAGTGCCTCTTCACAGGTGACAAGCCACGCCATTTATGGAGTGCTGGCCAAGCATCAGACACTGTTCTGGGGCTTACACATATTGGAAGTCAATTTGTCCCACAATGGCCCAAGGAAGCAGGCCTTGGAAAATGACACCCATTTTACAGATAATGAACCTGAGGACAGAAAGGTGGGTCACTTGCTCAAGAACACACAAAGAGCGAGTCATAGATAAGAGATCCAAAGCCAGCCAGCCTGGGAGCCCAGGCATGTAACCGCTGCACTGTGGCACCTGTCTGCCAGTCACACTGGAACTTTTCCTGCTAAGGAAGACACAACTGTATGCTCCTACACAGACAAATGTGCAAACACACACACTAATAAAATGTTCCTCCCTTAGACAACCCACATCGCAGGGGCCCGGAGAGTTTGTTGCTGCTGTTTGCTTTCTCATTTTAAAATAGCTTAAGACTCACAAGAAGTTGCAAAAATAATACAGAGTTCCCTTATCCCAGCTCCACCAGTGACAACACCTTTCACACCCACTGCTCATTGTCCAAATCAGGAAATTGACATGGCTCACTACTATTAACTGAAATACAGGTCTTATTTGGATTTCAGCAAGGAACCAAAAGAAGTGAAAGTGTGGCCGGGTGCGGTGGCTCACACCTGTAATCCCAACACTTTGGGAGGCCAAGGTGGGCAGATCACCTGAGGTCAGGAGTTCGAGACCAGCCTGGCCAACATGGAGAAGCCCCGTCTCTACTAAAAATACAAAATTAGCTGGGCGTGGTGGCACACACCTGTAATCCCAGCTACTCAGGAGCCTGAGGCAGGAGAATCGCTTGAACCCGGGCGGCTGAGGTTGCAGTGAGCTGAGATTGGACCATTGCACTCCAGCCTGGGCAACAAGAACAAAACTCTGTCTAAAAAAAAAAAAAAAAAAAAAAAGGAAGCAGTGAAAGTGTGAGGAAGAGCTCAGCCTATTGGTTGAAATGCAAGAGGTCTGGACTCACCAAATGTTAGAATCCAGGAGGATTTTAAGGCCCACCGTCTCTGTGTCCATCCACTTACAGAGCGTCACAGTGAGGGTGGAGAGTTGGGAACACAGGTGAGACATGTTGCCCTGAGGGTCCCGGATTCCACTGCTGGGTGTGAAGGGACAATGTGGCACTAAGGGTCTCAGGACATTGGGAACTTGCTCAGGATTTCAGTCCAGAACCTCCTGCTTCTCCGTCTGTCCACAGCACCCCAAAAGCCATGGAGTAAGAGTGGGGGCCGGGAGTCGGGAAGCGGGGCGATCATTGGCTTTGCTGTGGGGGCAGGTCCAGCCACTCGAGGCTTCCCCTGCTCCAGGTGGGAAGCCACTGTGAACACACACAACAGTGCAAGAAGGAGCTCCCTGAGAAAGCAGTTGTGTCTTGGTGGTGTCCTCGAAAATAAATCTTGAAAGTGCTTCTCAAGAATGGAGGAGTCATTTGCACATGGATTCATGAAATGTGCAGATTTTACCTGTACAGCTTATGGGGTTTTGAGAAAAGTATATGCCTGGGACTAACTAACACCCCAATCAAGAATGAGAACAGTCCACATTGCCTTCCTAAATCATCCCTCCTGGGGTAATCACTCTGCGGACCTTTCTAGAATTTCCTATAAATGGAATCACAGTGGGTTCCCTTTTGTGTCTGGTTCCCTTCATCATCGTTGGATGTATGAGGTGCCTCATGCCGTTGGGTGAATCAGCATGCAGTTCAGTGTTACCGTTCACTGCACTTAGAACAACTACACCACAGTGTATTTATCCACTCACCTGTTGATGGATATTTTGGCTGTTTCCAGATTCAAGTTTTTGCAAAGAAAACTGCTATAAACATTCATGCACAAAGAAAGCTGCTATAAACATAGGTGTTCCTTTCTCTCGCGTAAATTCCTCTAATGGATTCTCCTGGTGGGTGGGCAAAGGTAAAAGCAAATCCTAATTTTAACCCTGACCCTAACCCTACACTTAACCCTACCCCTAACACTAACCCTAACCCCAACCCCAACCCTAAACCCAACCCCAACCCAAAACCCAAAACCAGAACCCAAACCCAAAAATAAAACAAAAACCAAACCCAAAA
>CAUYLG010079178.1:0-25984 GCA_963573385.1 Cacajao melanocephalus | reverse complement strand
GTGCCCCCACCTCGGCCTCACGGTGCACACCCCTTCCCTCCCACCCAGGTGGTCAAGGTGAAGCCCCACGACAAGGACGCCAAAATGAAATACCAGGAGTGCAACAAGATCGTGAAGCAGAAGGCCTTTGAGCGGGCCATCGCGGGCGACGAGCACAAGCGCTCCGTGGTGGACTCCCTGGACATCGAGAGCATGAGTGAGTCGCGCCCAGGCGCCCTGTGCTCCAGCCCAGAGCATTCCACATGGGCCCTCTCTGTTCCCTGGGGTGGCGGTGGGCTCGGGGGTAGCCCCGTGTTCTGTCCGCAGGCTGCTGTCTGTCGTTCCTCTGCCTGTGTTCCAGGGCACTCCATCCACAGCCTGAAGCTGGGCCTCACACTTCCCAGTGGGCGAGATGAGGGAGCTGTGGACCCCCTGCCATTTCACCGGCCCTCCCTCCCAGTGGTAGCAGTGGCCCCACGGGCTGTGTCTGCTTCACCTGTAGGTGCTGAGAAGATCCAGATGATTATTCTGGATCATCCCACAGGTGATGATGGAGCATCTCCTATGTGCTAGGCACTGTCCCAGGCACTGGGAGTACAGCTATGAACAAAGCCCTTTCTAACCACGTGGAGCTGATATTCTAGGAGGGAGATAAGATGATGAACAAGTCACGTAATGAATAGTGCTAAGTGCTGTAAAACCGAATAAAGATGGGGGTGAAGGAAGAGAGGGAGGTCAGGAAGAGGCCTCTGGGCCAGACCTGACCTGGGAGGGGACTCTTCACTCGCTCTGTCCCTCTCTTGACCTGTGTGTCCAGAGCCAGGTCTGCCCCATCCCTTGGAGCGAGACCCCTTTCCCCCAACAGTGGCTGTGGTCACTGACTCTCTTGTCCCCTTCGTTCACACCCCAGCCATCGAGGATGAGTACAGTGGACCCAAGCTGGAGGACGGCAAAGTGACAATCACCTTCATGAAGGAGCTCATGCAGTGGTACAAGGACCAGAAGAAACTACACCGGAAATGCGCCTACCAGGTAACGCACCTGTCGGGTGCCGAGCACACTGGGGGTCCTGGAATGGCATCACAGCGCTGCCAGCCACGGGCACTGAGTAAAGTGACAAAAGGGCAGCCACGACAGCCCACACCGAGCGGGGGTTGTGTGTCGGACACTGTGCCGAGGGCTTACCACGTGATCTCATCTCGTCCCACAGCAGTGTAGGGAGGTGGCAGGCAGTGCCGTTTGACAGATGCAGGGACAAAGGACCAGAGAGGTCAGGTGACTGGCCAGAGTGCAAGGTGAAGCAGCAGCAGAGGCTGTTGCTTTGAGTTCTCATCCCAGGCTCTTGGGCGTCTGTGGCTGCTGGTTGTTGCAGATTGTTTGGACCTCTTGGTTGCTCCTAGTCCTGAGACCATCCCCCCACCGCCGCCCCCAAACCTGACCCAGGAGGGCAGCTGGCCACAAGGTGTTAACTGGTTGAGTGAGACTCAGGCTCTGATATCCCATCTGGACAAGGCCCCCTGCCCTGACCTCTCAGGGCTACAGGCACCTTACCATACCTTTGGGGGAACTGCTAGGATTCACCACCCTCCTGGGTTGGTTGTGAGGATGCAGGACTTCTTGTGAGTCAGGTTGACAGGCAGGTGACTTACAGGAGTGTGCAGGCAGTGTGGGAAGCTGCCAATTGATGGGTCCTAGAGACCCAGGTGGCCTGGGTTCAAATCTGCCTTCCCACATACTGTGTGCCTGTGGGCAGATGGCTTCACCTCTCTGTGCCTTGATTTCCTCCTCTGTGCAGTGGGGATAATCGTGTTGTCTCCACCAAGGGCTGTTGTAAGGAGTAACTGCATGTAGTCCACATCAGTGCTTCTAGTAGTGTGTAGCACACGGTTAGTGCTCTGAATGGCTCAGCTATTAGGATGACCGCATTGTTGAAGGTGAGAGAGGAGGAGGAGTCTCCACATTCCTGGTTGTTTTTAATTGAAGTATAATTGATGCACAATAAAATACACAAATCTTAAGTGTCCAGTTAGAGAGTATAGTTTTATATGCCCACTGCCCAAACAAGTTACAGAACACTTCCATCAACCAGAAAGCTCCCTTTGACCCCTTCCCAGTCAGCCCTCACTCCAATCCCAGGGGCAACCACTGATCTGATTTTTCACCACTACAGATTAATTCTGCCTGGTTTTGAATTTCATGTCAATGTCGTATGGGCTTTCAGTGTTTGGCGTCTCTTCTTTCGTGCGACGCAGAGTGTATGGGATTCATACATGGACGTTGTGTGTATCCGCAGTTCACATCCTCCATTGTCTGAACAGCCGGTGATTTGTTTATGCAGTCTTCTTTTGAGAGACATTTGGGTTATTTCTACTTCGTAGCTTTTATAAGTATAAGCTGCTATGAACCTTCTCGGTCAAGTCTTTTTTGTGAACATGTTTTCATTGTTCATGTTGAATTTCTCTATTGATTGTCTTTTTTGTTTAATTGATTTTTCATTCATTATTCTCTTACGCATGCTTGAGGCTTAATTTGCTTTCTTCTGGCTTCTTAAGATGGACATTAGTGCTGTTAATTTTACATCTTCTACGCAAAGCACTTAAAAATAAATTTCCTTCTAAGCAGTGCTTTAGCTGTGTCCCATGAATTTTGTATATATGTTGTATTTTCATCATCATTGAGTTAGAATTTTTTTTCTAATTTTCTTTATGAGTTCTGATTTTACCCATAGGTTATTGAGAAGGGTATTGTTTAACTCCCAAATATTTGGGGACTTCTAGATGTTACTGATATCTAATTTGGTCAGACAACATACACTGAATGATTCCACTGGGGCTATTTTTGGATCTATCTTGGCAAGCATGCAGTGTGTACTGGAAAATAGTGTGTATTTTGCAGTCATTAGTCATAGGGCTCCATAAATGTCAATTAGTTCAAGATGGTTGAGACTGCTGTTAAAAATCTTTTATAGCCTGTTTTTTTCTAATTGCTCAATCATTCATCGAGCGGGAGCTGTTAAAAGCTCCAACTATACTTGTGAATTTCCCTATTTCTCCCTATAATTCTGTCAGTTTTTTGCTTCCTGTATTTTATTAGGTTCACATTTAGGATTGTTATGCTTTCTTGATGAATTGACTCATTATAATGAAGTGACTTCAGTCCTTTTTGGCTTGAAATCCATGTTTTCTGTTATTAATATAGTTAGACCAGATTTTTTATACTTAATATTTTTACCATATAACTTTTCTACCCTTTTGTACTTAACCCATTGGTATCTTTATATTTAAAATGTTTTTCTTGTAAACAGCATGTGCTTGGGTCTTGCCTTTTTATCCAGTGGGACAGTCATTACCTTTTTTTTTTTTTTTTTTTTTTTTTGAGACAGAGTTTCGCTCTTGTTGTCCAGGTTGGAGTGCAGTGGCGTCATCTTGGTTCACTGCAACCTCCACCTCCCAGGTTCAAGTGATTCCTCTGCGTCAGCCCCCAGAGGAGCTGGGCTTACAGGCACACGCCACCACACCTGGCTAATTTTTGTATTTTTAGTGGAGACAGAGTTTCACTACATTGGTCAGGCTGTTCTCGGACTCCTGACCTCAGATGATCTACCCACCTTGGCCTCCCAAAGTGGTGGGATTACAGGTGTGAGCCACTGCTCCTGGCAAATCTTTACCTTTTAATTGGAGTGTTTAGTTCATTTATATTTAATGTATCTATCAGCAATCATATGATTGCATTTCAATCTACTGTCTAGATATCTCATTTCTGTATGTCCCATTTGTTTTTTCCCTGTTGCTCCTCCTTTGACTTTCTTTTGTGTGAATCAGGAATCTTTTAGCATTTCATTTTATCTGTTTTATTGAATTTTTTGTGATACTTGTGAACTTGTGAAAGTGTGTGAGGAGGGGTGGAGTGTTCAGTAGTTGTTCTAGCGCAGCCCTTCTCAGCCGAGCTCTAGTGAGAGAAGTAAGCCCTGACTCCCTTAGGCATCCATTGTATACACAGTGAATTAACTCCTCTCCTGTGAATCTGTGTGCCTTCCTTGGGAGACTGAGCAAATATCACTGAAAATATTTTCTGTAAGGCTTTATCGTTTCCCAGAACCCTGGATGAAAAAGGCTGCTCTAAAGATTACAATGTGTATCTTTAACTTGTCCCATCCTACTTCAAAATCATGATACTTAAAGGAAAATATAACAATCTTATGGCCAGGGACGGTGGCTCACACCTGTAATCTCAGCACTTTCGGAGGCTGAGGCAGGTAGATCACTTCAGGTCGGGGGTTTGATACCAGCTCAGCCATCATGGCAAAAATCCCGTCTCTACAACCCTGTCTCTACTAAAAATACAAAAATTAGCCAGGCATGGTGGCACACACCTTTAATCCCAGCTGCTCGGGAGGCTGAGGCACAAGACTCACTTGGACCCAGGAGGTGGAGGTTGCAGTGAGCCAAGATCACACTACTGCACTCCAGCCTGGGTAACAGAGCAAGACTCAGTCTCAGAAAAAAAAAACAAACAAAAATGAATCTTACAGTGATTCCTTTTCATTTCTCCCAACCTTTGTGCCCGTGCCATACTTATGCATCTGCTATAAATACATTGTTGTCATTTCTTTAAATATATACTGGTCTTCTAAAGGAATATACATATGAATGCACGGAAAATGTCTTTTATATTTACCCTTTCTCTTACTCCTTGTTTCTTCTTCCATATGTGGGCTTCTATCTGGTATCATGCCCCTTCTGCCTGAGTACTTTTGGCATTCCTTACAGTGCGCATCTGCTCTAGACTAATTCTCTCAGCTTTGGTCTGCCTGAAAATGTTTTTATTTTGTCTTCATTTTTAGGGGTATCTTTGCTGGATATAGAATTGTAGTTGACATTGTTTATTTCAGTGCTTTAAATGGGTTGTTGTCTTTTGACCTCCATTATTTCTGTGAGCAATCATTCATATCTTTGTTCCTGTCTTTTTCTTCACTGGTTTTAAGATTTTATCTTTGGTTTTTAGTAGTTTGACTAAAATGGGCTTTGATGTGTTTTTTTTTTTAATCTATCCAGTATTTATTCACTGAGCCTTTTAGATCTGTGGGTTAATATCTTTCATTAGTTTTGGAAAGTTCTTAGCCATTATCTCTTCTTATATTTCTTCCCATTTCTGTTCCCCTCTCCTTCTGGAAAGCTAATAATATGCTTTTTAGACCATTTTGATACTATTAGATCTTAATGATCTGAGTTTTTAAATTCTTTTCACTATTTTTCCTCTGTGTATTTCAGTTTGGATAATTTCAGTTGTCCTTATGTTCACTGATTCTTTCTAACTGCTGTTAAGCCCATCACATGAATGATTTATCTCTTATATTGTATTTTTTATTGGTAGCATTTTCATTTAGTTGGTTTTTTTTTTTAATATACTTTTCATCCCTTTGTCCCATATGTTCATGTGTATCGTCTACTTTTTCCACCAAGTCCTTTCACACATTTATCATAGTTATCTTAAAGTCTCTGGTAGTTCCATCATCTGGCCCGGGCCAGCACCTACCTACTGTGTGACCTGAGCTGGTAGCTCAGTCTCGGGCCCTGGCTTGTCATCTGAGTCTGCTCTGTTATCAGTTCTTCATGTATCTTATAGTTTCATTCTATGCCAGGCATTTTCTATAAAAGAACATTAGAGACTAAGGTAAATGAAGTTTTTCCTCAGAAAATGACATACTAGTCTGGGTACCATGGCTCAGGCCTGTAATCCTAGCACTTTGGGAGGCTAAGGTGGGCAAATCATTGAGCCCAGGAGTTCAAGACCAGCCTGGGCAACGTGGAGAAATCCCATCTCTACAAAAAAAAATTCAAAAATTAGCCAGGCATTGTGATTGGCACCTGTAGTCCTAGCTACTCAGGAGGCTGAGGTGGGAGGATCACCTGAGCCTGGGAGGTTGAGGCTGCAGTGAACTGTGATTGAGCCACTGCACTCCAGCCTGGGTGACCCTGTCTTAAATAAAATAAGAAAATGGCACACATTTTTTCTGTTCGGCCACAAGAGGGAAGGGCTGTATGAACTGCATCTTTAGTTTAGGGCAGCTTTTGTTCGAGTTTCTTTACCAACGCCTTTAAATGTGTTCAGAGTAGAATCAGGACTTTCCTTTCAGCAGAGCTTGGGATCTTAGCACTGGCAGACTTCCAGGGATGTCTTTATGTTTTAAAGTCACCAGCTTTTGGAGCTGTGGGGGACCTCTGGTATTCAGCCCTGCCACCAGACTGTTGGGCCACTGGGGCGCTCTCCCCTCTCCTGTCTCACCCCAACTCTGTACTTCAGGGGGTTTCTCTCCACCTCACTTCCTCATGCCTACCCTTCCATGAAGCCCAGGTGAGGGAGTTGGCAGGGGCAGAGGCGGGCTGTGCTGGGGCTCCCTGGGGTCCTCATCTGTCAGGCTAGCCCCCACACGTCCGTGAACTTCCGCTGATTTCCCCTCACACTCAGCCCTCCTGCCTACACCAGGATGAAAGCTGTGGGCTTCTTCAAGGAAGGGCTTGTCCTGCGTTTTGATGAATTTAGGTCCCTTTGCATTGCCAGCTCTCAGATGGCCTTTTGTTTCTGTTGTGGTTGCTCGTTTGGCAAGGCCTAACATTTCATTTCTACCTTCTGACTAGAAGTAGATGCCTCCTGCATTTTCGTAACACTTTTTTCCCCAACTTATTTTGGCAATTGTCAAACCTACAGAGAGTTGAAAGAACAGTAAACATCTATACAACCTTCACCCAGATTCACCATTTGTGAACATTTTAATGCATTTACTTTATGTGTCTCTCTACTTATATATGCATATGGACATGTATGCTTTTTTTTGCCCTAACCCATTTGAGAGTAAGTTGCAGCCATCATAATCTGGATCTCCCAAAAACCAAGATGTTCTCTTGTATGACCACAGTTGAATTGTCCTGCCTTAGAAATTCATCGCTGATACAGTAATACTGACTAAGGCAGACAATCCACGGGCCATCTGGGAAATCTGGAAACATTGACAAATATGCATATCATTGTCAAGGTCTCTCCAATCTGTGAAAAATATCATCTGCATTTCTAGGTATCTATATTTTAATTCCCCCCAGCTTTCCTCAAAACATCCTTCTTAGTTGCTTTTAAAAAATTCAGGGTCCATTGAAAGCACCAGTGTTACCTCTTCTTACCTGGAAAGTCTCACTTCTTTTTTGGGAGACTCTTGTATGACAGTGACATTGAGCTGTGTCCGGGCTAGTTCTATTATAAAATGTTCTACAGTCTGGATTCATGCATGTGTTTCCTCACGATGCTGAGTATTTAAAGATAATTCAAGAATCAGGTTTTCATAAGAAGCAATCACAACGCTTCAGCAGTGCGCAGGCCACTCAGAAGTCTCCCGGCTGTCTCCAGCCCGGCCTGCCCCCACTCCTCCAGACCTCCCCTGCCCTTTTTCTTCTCTCCCTGCTTCTCCCTCATCCTCAGCCCAGCAGGGTTTCCTGGGTAGTCCAGGCGTTCGGGGCAGGGTTGGGCAGCAGCCCCTGCAGCCGCTCCCACTCTCTGCCCTGCCTTCCAGATTCTGGTACAGGTCAAAGAGGTCCTCTCCAAGCTGAGCACGCTCGTGGAAACCACACTCAAAGAGGTGCGCGTTGTGGGGCAGTGTGGGGAGGGCTGGCGGGAGTGGGTGCTCTGGCTGGGGAGGGGCCACAGAGCTCAGGAACTCATGGATCCACCTCCCTCTCTCCCTGACACCCCGCCCCTGTGCCTTTCTCTCCTGAATGTCCCATTTCTCTCCTGGCCTCTTGGTCTCTGTCCCACCCTCTTTGTTTGTGTGCCCTGCTTGTGTCTCTTGCATGATTCTTCTCGGTCTACTGTGAACTCTTACCCTTCCCCTCACCTCTGCCCCCTCCCCACGTCTCTCTCTGGGCCCCTCCCTCTCCGGTGGCCTCTTTTCTTTCAGACAGAGAAGATTACAGTGTGCGGGGACACCCATGGCCAGTTCTATGACCTCCTCAACATATTCGAGCTCAACGGTTTACCCTCGGAGACCAACCCCTATGTATCCTTCTCAGCAGAGCCCACCCTCTTCCCACCCCGGCCCCAGCCCTATCCTCAGATCTGCATGGAGTGGGAGGAGCCACTACCAGGGAAAAGACGTGACCTTGGAAAGGAGAGGCCTGGCCATGATGGGGCACCAAGGTGCAGCTGGAGCTGAGGCTGGCCACGTACCCCAGGCTTAGACAGGCCTGGGCCAGCACGCACCTGCTGTGTGACCTGAGCTAATAGCTCAGTCTCTCTGGGCATGTCTTCATCTGCTTCGGGACCGCATTTGAAGGGCACCTGGCACTGGCCACACCTGGGTTCCATCCTGGCTTTGCCACTTCCCAGCTGTGTGACCAAAGCAGGTTACTTTACTTCTTGGTGCCACAGTTTCCCCATTTGTAAAAGGAGGATAATATGTACAACCCTATTACTCATCAGCTATTGAGAGGGTAAGTAAGTTAAGAACAGGGCCTGGCCCACACTGGATGCTATGTAAGTATTTGCCCATATTATGATACTTGCTTGATGAATGGCCACTTGTAGGGCCACTAGGCCTGTGCATTGTTGGTTGGGAGGGCCCGTGTCCCATCTCCCCTGTGGCTGCAAGCCTCTCTGGCGAGAGCTGAAGCAAGTGGACTGACTGGTCCCCACACCTCCCCGCCATTGGCTTTCTTGGGAGACAGGAGGTAGGGTCCTCAGTGCCATGCTACCCCCCCCACCCCACCCCACCCCCTCCACGCTTGCCATGTTTTCCTTAGCAGGACAGATATTTAATGGTGACTTTGTGGACCGAGGTTCCTTCTCTGTAGAAGTGATCCTCACCCTTTTCGGCTTTAAGCTCCTGTACCCAGATCACTTTCATCTACTTCGAGGTGAGCCGGGAAACGACAAGGTTTGGGTTCAATGTAGGTTACTGGGTGGGGCACTCAGTCTGCAAGGATAACAGTTGCAGCTGTATTTATTTTGTGGACTCAGAGATCATGTGCAGGGCAGCCTTGTAAGACTGAGTCTGTTGTGCATCCCACCAAAGGATGCATTTAGACCACATATAGCGTAGAAATGGATGTGTACTCTGATCATTTTTCAGCAGATGACAAACAAGGGTCTGAGGATGGGGCCCTTTTTCTAGCTTTCACAAGGGCATGAAACAGGCTCCTGAGTGGCCCAAAATCTGGCAGTAAAGTCAAGCTGAGTGACTGAGTGCCCAGACCAGGGGCCAAGGGTGGGAGCAGGGACTGTTGGCGAGGCAGCTGTGCCTCCTCACGTTCAGGCTTGGGTCAGATTTGGGTTCTCTTGACTGAAGTAGAGCCTGGAGCTGAGTGTGGTGGTTCACACCTGTACTCCCAGTACTTTGGAAGGCCAAGGTGGAAGGATCACTTGAGCCCAGGAGTTTGAGGCCAGCCTGGGCAACACAGTGAGACCTTGTCTCTAGTAAAAATTTTTAAAAAGGCTGGGTGTGGTGGCTCACACATGTAATCTCAGCACTTTGGGAGGCTGAGATGGGTGGATCACCTGAGGTCAGGAGTTCAAGACCAGCCTGTCCAACATGGTGAAACCCCATCTCTACTAAAAATACAAAAATTAGCTGGGTGTGGTGTCTTATGCCTGTAATCCCAGCTATTTGAGAGGCAGGGACAGGAGAATTGCTAATCCCAGCTACCTGGGAGGTTAAGGCAGGAAAATCGCTTGAACCCAGGAGGCCAGGTTACTGTGAGCCAAGATCACGCCACTGCACTCCAGCCAGGGCGATAGAGCAAGACTCAGTCTAAAAGAAAGATAAGCTAGGCATGGTGGCACTGTGCACCCATAGTCCCAGCTACTCAGGAGCCTGAGGCAGGGGAATCGCTTGAACCTGGGTGGCAGAGGATGCCATGAGCCGAGATTGTGCCACTGCACGACAGCCTGGGTGACAGAGCAAGACTTCGTCTCAAAAAAAGAGAGAGAAGAAAGAAAGAAAGAGAAAGAAAGGGAAGGAAGAGGGAGAGGGAAGGAGGGAAAGAAATTTGAAGTAGCGCCCAGAGTACTGCTGGAGGAGCAGACACAGGTGTGAGACAAAGAGGGGACAAAAGGGGCCCTCTAGGGTTCTGGCCGGAGCATCTGGAGGGCTGCAGCTGCCAGTGACAAAGATGGGGAGACATAAGAGCAGGGTGTGGCCAGGAGCTGAGGAGCTCCCCTTTGGACTTGGGTGTGAGACTCAGAAGACGTGGGGTGTGGGTGGGGTTCCAAGGGTGTTGTAAATGTAGGTTTCTTGGTGTCCAGATGAGATTAGACAAGAAGAGCTCGCCAGGTTGTGAGGGCCACACAGGGGAGGCCCTGCCCATGGCGGGGTCGTGGAGAGTGGGGAGGTGAGCAATTGGCTGAAGCGAAGCCTGCACGCCCGTGCCCCTGGGCTCACAGAGCTCACGCAGCAGCACCCGGCGTGGAGTCAAAGCTCAGGAAGCCCCTACTGTGGGCCTCACTGCAGGAGGCAACAAGCGCTCAGGCAGAAGGGAGGGAGGAGGCCGAGTGCTTGTGTCTGAGACAGAAGGATGGAGCTCACAGTGGGCTGGGCTGGGGCACCTGCTCTGTAGATGGGCCTACTTTTTGTTTTTAAGACAGTCTTGCTATGTTGCCCAGGCTGGAGTGCAGTAGCATGATCATAGCTCACTGCAGCCTCCACTTCATGGGCTCGAGTTATCTCCTGCCTCAGCCTCCCAAGTAGCTCGCACTGCAGGCACGCATCACCATGCCCAGCTAATTTTTAAAATTTTTTTGTAGAGAGGTCTCAGTGTATCACTCAAGCTGGTCTCAAAATGCTGGGCTCAAGCAGTTCTCCTGCCTCGGCCTCCCAAAGTGCTGGAATTATAGGCACCAGCCATGGTGCGCAGCCACGGGTCTACTTTTTGTCAAGATGCCCCCTTGGTACCTCCAGTCTGGAAGGTACTGCAGTGGGAAGCTCAAGGCCCACAGGGCCAGGGGACACACCCACAGTTCTGGGCCCTGAGGCTGCCGGGCTGGGGGACATTGATGTACCTGGAGGCTGAGCTTTCTCTTCTGTCCCGTGTTGGCCAGGCAACCATGAGACAGACAACATGAACCAGATCTATGGTTTCGAGGGTGAGGTGAAGGCCAAGTACACAGCCCAGATGTACGAGCTCTTCAGCGAGGTGTTTGAGTGGCTCCCACTGGCCCAGTGCATCAACGGCAAAGTGCTGGTGAGGACAGCGTGAGGCCCGAGGGTGGCGTCCCCGCCCAGCCACACCTGGGCAGATGTGCTGGGGAGGGAAGTCGGGGCCTGTGGGTGGCTGGCACCTTCCCTCACAACAGCATACCCCAACTGCCCAGATCATGCACGGAGGCCTGTTCAGTGAAGACGGCGTCACCCTGGAAGACATCCGGAAAATCGAGCGAAATCGGCAACCCCCCGATTCAGGTGAGCGGAAGAGGGGCCAGGAGTCTCCAGCAGAAAGGGGCAGCGTGGGCTCAGATCTCCCCTGCAACCCAGCCCTGCCTCAGAGGATGGGCTTTGTGCCCTTGGCAAGGAACAGCAGGTCTCAGCGTTAGTTCCCTCACCTGTGACTTGGGCCAGTACACCTCCTTCATGGGGCTGTGATGGCAAACATGGTCATGACTGTGGGCTGAAGGCTGGGTGAGCGCTGAGCATACCTGTCCTTATTTGAGTTCCACTGTGGACCCCTGGAGGGAGGAGAGGTCTTGGGGCTCCTGTCCTAGTGACGGGCACACTGCAGAGCTCACCCATAGGTGCGCGTGCACATGCACACTGTAAGTGCCGCAGTGGACACCCCGATGGGGTGGGCCGGTGCCAGATGGTCAGGGAGGCGAGGTTTGAGCTGACACTGCAGGAAGAAGACACACCTGTGTGCACAGAGCCTGGCGAGCACATTCTAGGCTCAAGGAGGGGTCCCAAGGCAGGGAGACATCGGTGCGCAGGCAGGGCTGTGCCTTGAGGGCTGACATTGGACGTGGTGTTAACGGCCCAAATCCTGTGGAGCCTTACAGGCCTCAGTCAGGGGCCGGGTCTTTGTTCCTAGGGCAACGCAGAGCCACCAAATGCTTCCAGTGGGGGAGGGCCCGATCTGAATAGTGACAGTGAAAGCTACATCTGGCTTCAGGCCACAGGAGATTGAATGGGGTCTGGAGGGCAGATCAGCAGAGGGTGGGGGTGGCTCAGAGCTAAGGTGAGTAGGCCTGTGCATGATGGATGTCTGCTGCCCAGCCCCCCGCACCAGGCTATGCTATGGTGGGCGCTCATGGCTGGGCCAGGAGGTGGCCTAGTCCCTAACGTTTCCCTCACTCCACGCCAGGTCCCATGTGTGACCTGCTCTGGTCGGATCCGCAGCCGCAGGTGAGTCGGGTGGGGTGCAGGGCTGGCGAGTGTGGCTGTGGGCAGAGGATGCAGGTGAACAGTCACCCTGAACCGTCTCTCCCACCTGCCCGCCCTCAGAACGGGCGCTCAGTCAGCAAGCGGGGCGTGAGCTGTCAGTTTGGGCCCGATGTCACCAAGGCCTTCTTGGAAGAGAACAACCTGGACTACATCATCCGCAGCCATGAGGTCAAGGCGGAGGGCTACGAGGTGGCTCACGGAGGCCGCTGTGTCACCGTCTTCTCTGCCCCCAACTACTGGTATGTCTTTGCCTTTCCCACCCGGGGCCTCTACCAAGCCACAGGTTTTTCTTTTGCCTTTTTGTGATGGAACATTTCAAAGACCAGGCAAGAGCAGATAAAAGAGCATGACGAACACCCCCACGCCCATCACCCACCTCCGCAGCACCAGTGGGGCCCAGTCTGCAGGCGCTGACCAGCCACCTCGGGTTACAGCAAGCCTGGGGACGTCACTGCCTCTCCGTGATTCCCCAGCACGTTTCAGAAGGAAAGGGCTCTTTTCTAATAATAGTGTGTTCACGCTTTTCAAAAGGAGTGCTGATCCCTTGCCTTCACCCGAATCCCACCAACTTCTCTTTCTCCTGGTCTCTCCTGAATGTGTTTTCCAGCTGACTTCTTCCAAGCAGGACCCAAACAAGGGCCACATTTTCTGTCTCTCCCCACCCCCCATCATTCATTTATTTGTTGAAGCATAGGCTGCTGCCTGCTGTAGTCACCTTGTCCTGGACTGAGACACAGAATAAGCTAACTGCATCCCCATGGTGCCACGTGACGTGTCCCTCTGTTCCCTGCGTCTCCGGGTGGGCAATGCTGGAGGCGTGGTCAGATCTTGAGTAGGGTCTTGGCAAGCATCCACCTCCGTGGGTGCGCCGTGCCCCTCCCTGCTCCCGCTTCCCTCACTGCCGCCCTCTTTTCTGCGTCCTCCTGCCCCTCCCGTTCTTTCCTCTGGATTCCTGTCTTTCCCACCGCTGTCTCTGTCCATCTGTGTCTGTTATGGCTCTGTCCCTCCCTCTCCCTCTCTCTGTTCCTTCTCTGCCTGTCCCTTCTCTTAACCCTCCAGCCCTGACCACAGTGTCCACTCTGCTCCTGTCCCCGCAGCGATCAGATGGGGAACAAAGCCTCCTACATCCACCTCCAGGGCTCCGACCTACGGCCTCAGTTCCACCAGTTCACAGCAGTGGTGAGTCCCCCTCAGGGCCCCCGCCCGTCCCATGGCGGGCCTGGGGACAAAGAGGCTGAGACCCTGGTAAGGGGCGGGGGAGGGTTACGCCGGGGGCTCCGTTCTGACTTCTGTCCATCCCGCCTGCCCCGGTTCCACAGCCTCATCCTAACGTCAAGCCCATGGCCTACGCCAACACGCTGCTGCAGCTGGGAATGATGTGAGGCGACGGGTGGGGTGGCCTGCACCCCAGGGCCCCTCTGCTCCCACCGGACCCAGGCCCCGGGCCAGGGCAGAGCAGGCCCCGCCACAGGGCAACGTTGGACCCCCTTTTACTTTGTAAAGTTTGTATTTATTCCCCTTTAGGTTTGCAGAGGGGGTAGGGGCAGAGTCAGGGGCTGGCCATAGGGCCTGCTCCCTGGACAGAGAGGAAGGAGATGGAGCAGCTGGGGCTGGGGGCACAGCCCGGGCATTCTGTGGGGAGGCTGGCCTCGGGGTGGGGTGGGGCCGAGTGGCTGCCCTGCCCTCCTCGTTTGCATGGCTCCTCCCCCACTCAAGCAATAGGGCCCTGTCATAGGAAGACCCCCAGAGAGAGGGTCAGCAGGGGGGCCTCGCCTGCGCCTCCCCTCCTGTAGCCCCATGGTGGGGCTGGCTGGGGCTCACCCTCCTCCCCAGCTATTTTACGTCTGTAATTAAATATGTTAAAATAAAGTCATTACGGAAGTCAGCTTGTCTCGGGATGGTGGAGCCGCGAGAGCTGCCTGGGCTTGGGTCACTCTCGGCCTCCTCAGGAGAGCTGGAGGGTGGGGAGGCCGCGAGTCCCACTGGCCAGGCCCACCCAGCTCAGGGCTGACCGCCCAAGTGGCCCCTGGATGTGGAGACAAGGCCTGGGTGAGGATGATGAGGCCAGGACCGAGTGGAAGCTGAAGAAGCTCCTCCCCCTTTGCCGGCCCCAGCAACAAGTATGACGGTGCTGCTCCCTGCCCCCTGCCACCCTCCCTCTGCCCATGGCTCACCAGGAAGCCCTGCTCCCGGCTCAGGGTAGGCCCAGCAGTGGTTCTGGACGTCACACAATGAGGCAGGCATCTCCAGTTGTCCAAGGAGACCACAGGACCCCTGTCTCACTCCCCCTTGGCTCTTAGTCACGGGAAACATTGGATCCCATTCAGGCTGCCCCGCTGGGCTTGGCCCTCCAGAGAGATTGTTTTCCAGTGTGAGCTCCTCTGCACTCAGCTTTCTGGGGGATGGCCTACAGCAGATGACTCCGGCAGGGCCAAGTCCGGGAATGGAGGCCTCCCAGGCGGACATGAGGCGATGGCAGTCCTGATTCCGTGTAGGCGCTGGGGAGGTGTCCTCTAAGGCCCATCAGCTTTACAGTAAGTGCACCGCCTTCTGGGGGCAGGTGCGCTGGGGTCCAGAAGGCAAGTACACATGGCTTCAAGAAAACAGGCACGAGGCCCAGCTTGCTTGCCAGTGCAAGACAAAAAGCCACCGTGGCTGTTGGGAGGGTGAGGAGGGCGCTTCAGACCTGATGGAGTCAGCCCCTTAGTTAGGAAGCTGTAACGTTCCCTGGTGTTGGGGTTCCTTGCTGCTGCTGCAGCACAGGAGGTCTCCCAGGACCCAGAACGGCCGTTAGCCCCACAGTCAGGGCCCACTGTAGGGAAAAGATGGGGATGAGGATCAGCGGAAGGAAGAGGCAGGCGCGAGCATCCCGCTGCCTGCTCCCATGGAGTTGTGCAGACGGCACTCATTCTGTCCACATTGTTGCGGCAGCGTGTGGCGGTGTGGCGACCTAGGGCAGCTCACCTGGGCCTCCGCATCCAGCGTTTTCTTCAGGGGTTGGTGGGGACTGTTCAGCCCACGTGGCCGACTGTAGCCTCCAGAGAGACCCACGGCCCCCACCCTAAATCACATCCTTAGCATAGACTGTCCACTGTGGCCCAGGGCCCCAGGTAAACAGAGACATCCTGTCAGGAAGGACACGCCAAGGGCTCCCAGGTGACCTCCCAGGAGCCGGCCTTCAGTCAAGGCTACGCCTGTGCTGCACAGCTGCAGAACAAACACCCTAGCCCTCAGTGGCTTAAAAAAAAATCCATGTCTTGCTGTCTTTCTCAGCTCTGTGATTGGCTGGGCGTGGCTGCGCAGGGCTCACCTGAGGGCTGAGGCGTGTGTGGTCAGCTGGCATTTGGGGCTGGAGGCCTCTGAAGACTTGCCCAGCTGGACTTCATGGGGCTCACTCCCAGGACTGCAGCTGGTGTGGGCTGTTAGCTGGGCCGGCACTGGAGCGCCTGCGTGTGGCCTCCATGTGGCCTGAGCTCTCGACGTGGCAGCTGGGTCCCTCAAGGGAGCATTAAGTGTTTATATTTAAATCAACCAGCTGCATTCCAGCTGTAGCTCTTACCTCAGCAATGTCCTGCCTCACATTCAATTGTCTCTCTCATTTCCTTCAATCTGGAACATTTCCTCGGCCTCTCTTTGACGTTGACATTGACATATGTGATGATCACGCTCCTTCTGCTCCCCATGACTGGAGGGTGCTCCCTGTCTGGCTGCTGGCTCCTTCCGCTCGGGGCCGGCTGGGCTCTGCAGTTGGAGTGGACACAGCGGAGGCCCCATGCTTGTGAATGTCTCAGATCATTTCCCCCATTCTGTCCTTTCTTGTTAAATTGTGGTAAAAAGCACATACATTGTCCCACCTTAACCATTTTAAAGTATACATCCCAGACTGTCTTTTATCTTTAGACTTCACTTGTGGTTTGTTGCCATGTACAAGTTTATTTTTATGAAGCTAGATGTATCAGTATTTCTTTAATTGTGCTGGCGTGGGAGTCAGTACTTCTCCCCACACGTGGGTTTCAGGGAAGCTCCCTCGGGTTTCTTCTGGTGTTAAGTACTGTTTTCTTCTTTATGTCAAGATCTCCGATGCATTTGGAGTTCATTCTTGTTCGTGGTGTGAGGAATGGGTCTAATTTTATCTTTTCCAAGTGGCTATTGGAGGAAGTTTTTAAATGAGAAGATAAATTCAGAAGATGCTGCAAGAGATAGAGGCTGTCATGGCAATCGATGTCTCGGTGAAGTCAGAACAAAGAGACTCAGGCGCAGCTACCACTGAGCAGATCGACGCCACAGAGCTGGGCTGGGGAGACGGAAGGGACATGGAGGGAGGGAGAATGTTTGATGGGGGAAGGTCTGGGGAAGCCGCTAAGTTTAATCAAGGGGGATAAATACACGAGTAGGGCTCTGAAGTTAGAGGCAATGAATTGAACAAAAAAAAAGAAACGCAGTCTAAGTCCCAAAAGCGAGTGTGACCGAGAGATGCCCATAGAAGCAGGTGATGAACATCCAGGGCTGTCTGGGCGCGGGGGCTCACGCCTGTGATCCCAGCGCTTGGAGAGCTGGCGGCACATGGATCACTTGAGCACAGAAATCTGAGTGCTAAAGTAGGGGACACTACTCTAGTTACAGTTTGGGTCAGGGTCATCATGCTGGGGACATGCCAGGCACACGGAGGTGGAGGAGACGCTGAGGGCAGGTGTGAACGCTGAGCGATGGCGTTGAAGGCCACTGGAGAGTCAGGGTGTGGCACGAGCAGATGCAGAGTCCCAGGAATTGTGGACATGAATTAGGGGTCGTAAGAAGCCTCACCACCCACAAAGGAGGCTGTGAAGGAAAGACCAGGTCAAGACTAGAGACCCGGGGGGTGGGGTGTATCTTAGATGCCTGACACCCCATCCACCAGGATGGACCCGGGCATCCGCCCAGCTGGATGGAGCAGAGACTCCAAGGCAAGAAGGACCTCAGTTCTGTCTCCCTTTCTCGTGGTCCCTTTCACAGTCTTCCCCCAACCCCATCTGTCAGTGGCCATGATTAGGTCACAGATCCAGGCACTGGCCACCAGCGCAGGCAGAGAGATGACCTAACCTCCATAGCATCAAGTGGGGCCCCTGCCTCCCATCTCTGGGGGATATCAGTTGCTTGGCAGCCAGAGGGACAGAGGCCACCTCCCCTCCCCTCCAGCACCGCACTTGACAGATGGGGAAACTGGGCCCATGGTTCCCTCTGCCCACACCCTCCTGTGGTTCCATCTCCTTGGTCCAGCAGACAGCAGGAGCCAGGGTGAGGAATTTGGACACCAGAAAATGGGTGGAAGCAGTTAAAACCTGAGGGAACCAGGAGGGGCAGGGTGGGCACCCATCTCGGGAAGAGTCGAGGGGCAGTGGTGTGATTTCCACACCCAGCCCCTTGGCTCTGCTAAGAGTTTACACGCATTAACATTTCATTCTCAGTGAGTTGGACAGTTTTCAGATGCCCGTTTTACAGATAAGCTAGTTGAAGTACAGAGAGGAGATTAAGTTACATGCTCAGAGTCACACAGCAAGCAAGTAGCAGAACAGGGCTGGAGCACCAGCTGATGGGCTGCAGAGTCTGTGCCTTGAGCCAGTTTGCAGTAGCATTGAGCACTTTATGTGTTAGGCGGTTTACAGGCACTTTGGGTCCTCGCAACAACCCCATTTTACAGATGAGGAAACTGAGGCACGGGGCAGTAATATACCTGAGGACACACAACTAGGAAGGAGGATAGAGCGTATTTGGTGGGAGATAATAAAACCTTTGATGCCACATGCTAAGCTTTTGACCCCTTTTAGCAAACAAAATTTTTATGATAGCAAGAACTTATCCTGGCTGGTTAAATCTGACTTTTCCCTTTTTAGTATATGGGTGTTCCCTAACCTTCCCCCATGAAGAGAAAACACAACTTCTTCCAGAGCTGTGCAGTTCTCAAAACATTTTTTTTTTCTGAGATAGAGTCTTGCTCTGTCGCCTAGGCTGGAGTGCAGTGGCGCGATCTCAGCTCACTGCAGCCTCCACCTCCTGGGTTCAAGCCTCCCCAGTAGCTGGGATTACAGGCGTGTGCCACCATGCCCAGCTAATTTTTGTATTTTTAGTAGAGATGGGGTTTCACCATGTTGGTCAGGCTGGTCTCGAACTCCTGACCTCACATGATCTGCCGGCCTTAGCCTCCCAAAGTGCTGGGATTACAGGTGTGAGCCACCACTGTGCCCTGCCACAAAGCATTTTTGGTGGTGGGTTTTTTAAATTTCTCTTCAACAAGAGAAACTGCAGGGCGCTAGGGGGCGCTGCAACACACAGTGTTTCACGGTCATTACAACACACTTCCAGCAGGTGGCGGCAAAGTGTTGGGGAAAGAGGGTGCCCTTTATCCAATCCCCATGTATTTTTCCAATTTTCATCGTTAGTATGGTAGGCAAATATTTCCAATTCTCAAAATTTGGTCTCAGCTACCATTCTAACTATTCGAAGCTTACACGTCTCTGTTTCCCCTCCACTCTGGGCCGAAGTCTTCCTGTCAGTGAAATGGATGTTTAAAGGAGTTTTCATCGGGCCCCTTTCCCAGGGCTGTCCTGATGACCCATTTAGGGCGGTTTCTCTCTTTTTGGAGTCTGAAGCTGCTGGAAAGACCCTGCCTGCTGGATCCTCAAATACCATGGTGGACATTCCCCTCCAGACCTCCTCTGTGGGCCCAGCTTCTCCTCTCAGCCCCGTGGAATTCCTTCCTCTTCTGGGCCCCAAAGTCCTGTCTCTAACTCAAAGATGGTTATCTGTGTTAAAATAAAATAATATAGGCCGGGTGCAGTGGCTCACACCTGTAATCCCAGCACTTTGGGAGGCCAAGGTGGGTGGATCACTAGAGGTCAGGAGTTTGGAACTAGCCTGGCCAACATGGTGAGACCCAATCTCTACTAAAATTACAAAACAACTAGCCAGGCATGGTGGCAGGTGCCTGTAATCCCAGCTACTTGGAGGCTGAGGCTGGAGAATCGCTTGAACCCGGGAGGTGGAGGTTGCAGTGAACCGAGGTTGCACCACTGCACTGCAGACGGTGACAGAGTGAGACCTCGTCTCAAAAAATAAAT
Source organism: Cacajao melanocephalus (assembly GCA_963573385.1). Taxonomy (NCBI): domain Eukaryota; kingdom Metazoa; phylum Chordata; class Mammalia; order Primates; family Pitheciidae; genus Cacajao; species Cacajao melanocephalus. Next base: position 6,499 of record CAUYLG010079178.1, on the reverse strand, counting down.
AACAAACGTGGAGACCAGGACTGACAATTAACCAAGCAGACAAAAGCAGTGAGGCCACATAAACAAAATCTAGGTTAATTTCTGAATGTGAGTGAAACTTAGCTTATTCCTTGTGAAGACAAAAATGCTGCTGCTAATCATAAACACAGCCAAAGTCGCCTTCTAAAAGGATGTAAAACAATCGCTTTTTTTGTTTTTGAGATGGAGTCTCACCCTTTCGCCCAGGCTGGAGTGCAGTGGTGTGATCTTGGCTCACTGCAACCTCCACCTCCCAGGTTCAAGAGGTTCTCCTGCCTCAGCCTCCTGAGTAGCTGGGATTACAGATGCCCGCCACCATGCCCGGCTAATTTTTGTATTTTTAGTAGAGATGGGGTTTCACCATGTTGGTCAGGCTGGTCTCGAACTCCTGACCTCACGTGATCTGCCTGCCTTGGCCTCCCAAAGTGCTGGCATTACAGGTGTGAGCCACCGTGCCCGGCCTCAAAACATATTTGTTACAGATCTTTTAAGATTTCTCTTGGGATACAGACCAATGGAACAGAACAGAGGCCTCAGAAGTAATGCCACACATCTACAACCATCTGATCTCTGACAAACCTGACAAAAACAAGCAATAGGGAAAGGATTCCCTATTTAATAAATGGAGTGTGGAAAACTGGCTAGCCATATGCAGAAAGCTGAAACTGGATCCCTTCCTTATGCCTTATACAAAAATTAATGATAAATTGATTAACGGTTTAAACATAAGACCTAACACCATAAAAACCTTAGAAGAAAACCTAGGCAATACCATTCAGGACATAGGCATAGGCAACGACGACTTCATGACTAAAACACCAAAAGCAATGGCAACAAAAGCCAAAATAGACAAATGGAGTCTAATTAAACTTAAGAGCTTCTACTCAGGAAAAGAAACTATCACTAGAGTGAACCAGCAACCAACAGAGTGGGAAAAAATTTTTGCAATCTACCCATCTGACAAAGGGCTAATAACCAGAATCTACAAAGAACTTAAATTTACAAGAATAAAATAATCCCATCAAAAAGTGGGCGAAGGATATGAAGAGACGCTTTTCAAAAGACATTTTTGCAGCCAACAAACATAAGAAAAAGTGCTCATCATCACTGGGCATTAGAAAAATGCAAATCAAAACCACATTGAGATACCCATCTCACACCAGTTAGAATGGCGATCATTAAAAAATCTGGAGACAACAGATGCTGGAGAGGATGTGGAGAAAGAGGGACACTTTTATACTGTTGGTGGAAGTGTAAATTAGTTCAACCATTGTGGAGGACAGTGTGGCGATTCCTCAAGGACCTAGAAATAGAAATACCATTTGATCCAGCAATCCCATTACTGGGTATATACCCAAAGGATTATAAAACATTCTATTATAAAGACACATGCACACATATGTTTACTGCAGCACTGTTCACAATAGCAAAGACTTGGAACCACTCTAAATGCCCATCAAAGATAGACTGGTTAAGGAGAATATGGCACATATACACCATGGAATACTATGCAGCCATAAAAAGGGATGAGTTCATGTCCTTTGCAGGGACGTGGATGAAGCTGGAAACCATCATTCTCAGCAAACTGGCACGAGAACAGAAAACCAAACACCGCATGTTCTCACTCATAAGTGGGTGTTGAACAATGAGAACACATGGACACAGGGAGGGGACCGTCACACACTGGGGCCTAGGGGAAGGATAGTAGTGGGTGGGGGAATTGGGGAGGGTTAACAGGAGAAATACCTAATGTATATGACAGGGGGATACATTCAGCAAACCACCAAGGCACGTGTATACTACATAACAAACTTGCACTTTCTGCACATGTACCCCAGAACCTAAAAGTAAAAAAATATATATATATATATTCTCTTGGAACAAGAGAAACTGCAGGGCGCTAGGGGTCGCTGCACCACCACGGTATTTTATAGTCATTACAACACTTTTCCAGCAGGTGGCGGAAAAGTACTGGGGAAAGATGGTGCCCCTTATCCAATCCTCATATATTTTTCTAATTTTCATCATTTGTATGGTATGCAAATATTTCCAATTCTCAAAATTTGGTCTCAGCTGCCATTCTAACTATTTGAGGTTTACACCTGTCTGTTTCCCTTCCACTCTGGGCTAAAGTCTTTCTGTCAGTGAAACAGGGATGTTTAAAGGAGTTTTCTTGGGGCCCTTTCCCAGAGCTGTCCTGAGGACCCATTTGGGGCAGTTTCTCTCTTTTTGGAGCCTGAAGCTGCTGGAAAGGCCCTGCCTGCTGGATCCTCAAATAGCATGGTGGACACTCCCCTCCAGACCTCTGCTATGGGCCCAGCCTCTCCTCTCTCAGCCCCTTGGAGTTCCCTCCTCTTCTGGGCCCCAAAGTCCTGTCTCAAACTCAAAGAGTTATCTGTGTTAAAATAAAATAACATGGCCGGGTGCAGTGGCTCACACCTGTAATCCCAGCACTTTGGATCACCTGAGATCTGAAGTTTGAAACCAGCCTGGCTAACATGGTGATCCCATCGCTACTAAAAATACCAAAAAAAAAAAAGCAGCCAGGTGTAGTGGCAGGTGTCTGTAATCCCAGCTACTCAGGAGGCTGAGGCTGGAGAATCGTTTGAACCCAAGAGGCAGAGGTTGCAGTGAACTGAGATTGAGCCACTTGCACTCTAGCCTGGGTGACAGAGCAAGACTTCATCTCAAAAAAATAAATAAACAGCCGGACATGGTGGCTCACGCCTGTAATCCCAGCACTTTGGGAGGCCAAGGCGGACAGATCATGAGGTCAGGAGATCAAGACCATCCTGGCCAACATGGTGAAACTCCCGTCTCTACTAAAAATACAAAAAAATTAGCCAGGCATAGTGGTGCTCCTGTAATCCCAGCTACCCAGGAGGCTGAGGCAGGAGAATTGCTTGAACCCAGGAGGTGGAGGTTGTGGCGAGCAGAGTTCACGCCATTGTACTCCAGCCTGGGCAACAGAGCAAGACTCTGTCTCAATTAATTAATTAATAAAAACAGGGATACCAGGACTGAGAATTCCCCAAGTGGACAAAAGCAGTGAGGCCACGTAAACAAAACTTAACCCCAGTTTGAGTTCTGAATGTGAGTGAAACTTAGCTTATTTTTTGTAAATAAATGCTGCTGATAATTATTAACAAAGCTGAAGTCGCCTTCCAAAAGGAAGTAAGACAATCACTTTTCACCAATCCTTTGCCACACGGAAGCCCCCGCTGTCATCGTGAAGGTGAAGCCCCTCCTGGTTTTTGCTTTCTAGACCATCCTACGCCAGCCAGCCTCTGAGCTGCTTGCCGCTCAGACCGAGGTCTCCTAGATCACGATTCGTTCATGACAATACACTTTTTCCCCCCCTAACTGGATCTGATTTAATTCGGGACATTTTTGGAGTGTCAGAAGTAAGATGCAAAGAAGATCTCGAGGAGCCCTGACCCCAGTAAGTAACCAGGCGTGGGCACCCACAGAGCCAGCCGTGCTCCCTGCTTTCTTGCTAACCAAGGGGTTTGTGGTAAGTCTCTTTCAGATCTGAGCTTCCTTCGCTTCGCCTCTGAGTCCTCCATTTGTCACACTAAAGGAGGCGATTCTATTTGTTTCTGTTTGTCTGTCTGAGCTTGAGTGCGGGTAAGTCATTCTTTCCTGTTCAATAATGGGGGAGGATCTGTGTTTCTCTGGATCCCAGAATGGTAACCCCCTGGCCAGACACCCCGTCGCTTACTTGGGAGTCTCAGAGAAAAAGGATAGGGTGGGTTCAGAACATCCCAACATTCTCCATCTAGAACTCTGTTTATATGTTTAAGAACTATGGCCTGGCTCAATGGTTCTCGCCTTTAATCCCAGCACTTTGGGAAGCTGATGCAAGCGAATCACCAGAGGTCAGGAGTTTCTGACCAGCCTAAGCAACAGGGTGAAACCCTGTCTCTACTAAGATACAAAAATTAGCCAGGCATGGTGGCAGGTGCCTGTAATTCCAGCTACTCAGGAGGCTGAGGCATGAGAATAACCTGAATCCAGGAGGCAGCGGTGGCAGTGAGCCGAGATTCACCATCACACTTCAACCTGGGTGACAGAGCAAGACTCTGTAGCAAAAAAAAACACAAACACTATGGAGTGGACTCTTTTGCCTTTCTGGAAAAATGGGTGGACGTCACTACGGATAATGTGGAATTGCAGTGGCCACCCTGGGGGACATTTAACTTGGATCAAACAATCCATGTTAGAGGCATCTGTGAGTACAGAGGATATAAAACCTCTCCAAAACAATGAAATGCATTATTTGATTGGTACGAAGATACTTCTAAAAGACAGACTGACTCTAAAGGAATCCTTACTGCACCCGAATGAGCAAGTAAAGGCAAAAATTCAGAGTGATTCGACGGACCCGACAGAACCGTCTGCTACTCCTTCTGCACCTCCTTACCCTCTTTGGCCTGGTTACTCTGAATCTACTAATCCTTTTGATCTGTTGCCCTTTCCTCCTGAACCCTGTCAACATTAGATGCCTTTCAAAAAAGACTTTCTAGGCCAGGCTCAGTGGCTCAAACCTGTAATCCCAGCACTCTGGGAGGCCGAGGCAAGTGGATCACTTGAGGTCAGGAGTTTGAGGCCAGCCTGACCAACATGGTGAAGCCCCATATCTACTAAAAATCCAAAAAACTAGCTGGATGTGGTGGCACATGCCTGTAATCCCAGCTACACGGGAGGCGGAGGCAGGAGAATCTCTTGAACCCGGGAGGTGGAGGTTGCAGTGAGCCGAGATCGCACCACTGCACTCCAGCCTGGGTGACGGCGAAATGCTGTCTCAAAAAAAATATGGATGGATGGATGGATGGATGGATAGACTGATAGATTCTATGGATCCCTCTGAAATCCCTGGCATTCTATGGGCCTTTTCTTCCACAGATGTGGGCAAAATCAAAAGTCCTGAACCTATGAAAATTCAGATGGATCTTTCAAAACCGCTTTCAACGTTGTCCCAATACCCGCTTTACAACCAAAGCTATACATGTGCAAACTCCTAAAACAGAAGATTTCATGAAACGGGCCGTTTCTTCTAATGTTCCTCTCTGTTTTTAAAAACGCGCAGATGAGGATGGATATTTGCGCAAGATCTCTATCTCCATGGGCTCTTTATCAGAACCCTAAATACAACTTATTAAAACATTCCCATAGTGCTCAACCCAAATACCCTATTGATGAAGGTGCCAAATGAGTCCAAATGGTTCACAGGAGTGGACATATACTCTGCTTTCTTTTTTTTTTTTTTTAAAGATGGAGTATCACTCTGTTGCACTCTCTGTCACCCAGGCTGGAGTGCAGTGGCTCAATCTCGGCTCACTGCCACCTCCACCTCCCGAGTTCAAGCCTCCTGAGTAGCTGGGATTACAGGTGCCTGCCACCACACCCATCTAATTTTTGTATCTTTAGTAAAGATGGGATTTCACCATGTTGGTCAGGCTGGTCTCAAACTCATGACTTCACGTAATCTGCCCACCTCGGCCTCCTAACGTACTGGGATTACAGGTGTGAGCCACCACTGTGCCCTGCCACATAGCATTTTTGATAGTGGTCTTTTAAGATTTCTCTTGATCTCAGCCCAAAGTCTCCTGAAACTGATAAGCAACTTCAGCAAAGTCTCAGGATACAAAATCAATGTGCAAAAATCACAGGCATTCCTATATGCCAATAACAGACTTAAAGAGAGCCAAATCAAGAACAAACTGCCATTCACAATTGCTACAAAGAGAATAAAATACCAAGGAATACAACTAACAAAGAAAGTAAAGGGCCTCTTCAAGGAGAACTACAAACCACTGCTCAACGAAATAAGAGAGGACACAAACAGATGGAGAAACATTCCATGCTCGTGGTTAGGAAGAATCAATGTCATGAAAATGGTCATACTGCCCAAAGAAATTTACAGATTCAACCCTATCCCCATCAAGCTACCAATGACCTTCATAGAACTGGAAAAAAACACCTTAAACTTCATATGGAACCAAAAGAGAGCCCGCATAGCCAAGTCAATTCTAAGCAAAAAGAACAAAGCTGGAGGCATCACACTACCTGACTTCAAACTATACAAGGCTATGGTAATCAAAACAGCATGGTACTGGTACCAAAACAGACATATAGACCAATGGAACAGAACAGAGGCCTCGGAGGCAATGCCACACATCTACAACCATCTGATCTTTGACAAACCTGAAAAAAAACAAGCAATGGGGAAAGGATTCCCTGTTTAATAAATGGTGTTGGGAAAACCAGCTAGCCATGTGCAGAAAGCAGAAACGGGACCCCTTCCTGACACCTTACACTAAAATTAACTCCAGATGGATTAAAGACTTAAACGTAAGACCTAACACCATAAAAACCCTAGAAGAAAATCTAGGCAAAACCATTTAGGACATAGGCATAGGAAAGGACTTGATGACCAAAACACCAAAAGCATTGGCAACAAAAGCCAAAATAGACAAAT
>CAUYLG010079176.1:0-100571 GCA_963573385.1 Cacajao melanocephalus | reverse complement strand
TTTTTTAGTGGCATTTAAAATTGTTTATCCTTTCCAGAAGGTTTTAAATTCACTTTGCCCAGTTTCATCAAAGGAATCACTATTGCAGCTATAGCCTTACTAAATGTTATTTCTTTTTTTTTTTTTTTTTTTTTTTTGTGTGGGGGTATGCAAGGTTGCCCGGGTGGGTGTCAGGGGGGCAAACAGGGTTACAAGCAACAAAAGCCAGAAGGATGTACTTTGCTGCTTTTTTTTGTTTTTGTTTTTGTTTTTGTTTTTGTTTTTGTTTTTTGAGACGGAGTCTTGCTCTGTCACCAGGCTGGAGTGCAGTGGCGCAATCTCAGCTCACTGCAATCTCTGCCTCCTAGGTTCAAGCAATTCTTCCGCCTCAGCCTCCCGAGTAGCTGGGACTACAGGTGCATGCCACCACGCCCGGCTAATTTTTTTGTCTTTTTTTTTTTTTTAAGTAGAGATGGGGTTTCACCGTGTTGGCCAGGATGGTCTTGATCTCTTGACCTCGTGATCCACCCACCTCAGCCTCCCAAAGTGCTGGGATTACAGGTGTGAGCCACTGCGCCCGGCCTGGTTTTTTTAACTCAGTGGTCTTTGAATACCCACTTGACTCATTCCTAATCAGTCACAGAAAAAAAGAAAGTCCTTTGGATTGCTAATGCTAAGCAATCTCTGCTGCTTCTTTTTTCATATTTGAATTTTTAGGAAAATAATACAGAAGATAGAAAACATCTTGCTCCAAACATCAAGAAACACTAGGTCTTGCTACAGCTTAATATAATACTAATATAAATCAATTGAGTAGCAAAAGATTCATCTTAATATATTGTTCATCTTTAGGCCCCTAGAAGACTGAATGTTCAGCTTATGCAAAAGGGGAGAGTTTTCTCTTTTGCTCTCCAATTGGGGTGAGAGTGGGAGTATTTTCTTTAAAAAGTTTGGAGAAGAGATTTTTGGCATAATTCTGTGTATGAGAAGCATAATTAATTGGCAAGGGAAAGGCCAGTCTTACATGTGCTCTTCTATGAAGATAAAGCCAGGATCCTGGGGTGGGTTGGAGAGAAGTGATCAAGAGAACTGGGCTGAGAGTGGAAAACACAGGTGAAAAACCAGAGCTTAGGTAAACTGGTAGGTGGTCATCTGAAGTGGGTTCTCAATTAATGGTGCATCGCTGGGAAAAGGTTAGAAATAAAGTTTGACATACTTTTCAAATATGCTATATATGTGAATGACTATATAATATGAATCTCTCCTGTCAGAAACCTCCTGGAAGTTATGTCATAACTAGAGATTATATTTAAATAAACTACCAGGTTGCCTTCTGGTTGCAGTGTTTGCTTATTATTAATTTTCATGGTTGAATTGGCAGATTCTACTCTCTTGGGGATGTCACCTTTTCCTCTGGAAATTATTACTTTTTCCATAAACTTCTGATCCATCAAAGTCTGACCTTTCCAGAGAGAGATAGTCCAGTTTAACCTAAAATTCTATAATTGAGTTTGTACTGAGTATCAATATTATTTCTACACTGCACATCATTTCAGTGGAAAATTTTAATTCTTTATTTCCTTACTATATCATAAAATTTATTTACAATATTAATTTAGATTTCAAGTAGCTTTGCCCTAGATTGGCAGATCTACAGGCTTAAGCATAATAATTTCCAAATAACATCTTTTGTAGGCAAAATTTAGATAAAGGGGCAAATCAAAACTAGAAGTATGAAATTGAAATAATTTTTGATAAATTTATAGTTTATACTTTATACATTTTTTATTTATTTTTATTTTTATTTATTTATTTTTGTATTTTGGGCTCTGGGGTACATGTGCACTTCCTGCATCCTGCAGGATTGTTGCATAGGTACATACATGCCATGGTGGTTTGCTGTCTCCATCCCCCCACTCCTTTCAACTACATCGGGTATGCTCCCAGTGTTATCCCTCCCCATCATCGCCACCTCCCAGGCTGTCCTTCCCCTCCCCTCCCTTCCACCCCACCATCTATCCCTGTGTGTGTTGTTCCCTTCCCTGTGCCCAAGTGTTTTCATTGTTCATCACCCCCCCATGAGAGAAAACATATGGTATTTGTTTTTCTGTTCTTGTGTCAGTTTGCTGAGAATGATGATTTCTGGATTCATCCGTGTCTCTACAAAGGACACGAACTTGTTGTTTTTTATGGCTGCATAGTATTCCAAGGTGTAGATGTGCCACATTTTCTTTGTCCAATCTATCATTGATGGCCATTTGGGTTGGTTCCAAGTCTTTGCTATTGTAAACAGTGCTGCAATGAACATACATGTGCATGTGTCTTTATAATAGAACGATTTATAATCCTTTGGGTATATACCCAGTAATGGGATTGCTGGGTCAAATGGAATTTCTATTTCTAGATCCTTGAGGAATCGCCACACTGTCTTCCATAATGGTTGAACTAATTTACCCTCCCACCAACAGTGTAAAAGTGATCCTATTTCTCCACATCCTCTCCAGCATTCATTGTCTCCAGATTTTTTTAATGATCGTCATTCTAACTGGCATGAAATGGTATCTCAATGTGGTTCTGATTTGCATTTCTCTAATGACCAATGATAATGAGCATTTTTTCATAAGTTTGTTGGCTGCATATATGTCTTCTTTTGAAAAGTGTCTGTTCATATCCTTGGCCCACTTTTTGGTGGTGTCGCTTGTTTCTTTCTTGTAAACCTGCTTTAGTTCTTTGTAGATTCTGGATATTAGCCCTTTGTCAGATGGGTAGATTGCAAAATTTTTTTCCCGTTCTGTTGGTTACTGGTTCACTCTAATGATATTCGTTTGCTGTACAGAAGCTCTGGAGTTTAATTAGATCCCATTTTTCTATTTTGGCTTTTGTTGCCAATTCTTTTGGTGTTTTAGTCATGAAGTCTTTGCCCATGCCTATGTCCTGAATGGTGTTGGCCAGATTTTCTTCTAGGGTTTTTATGGTGTTAGTTCTTATGTTTAAATCTTTAATCCATCTAGAGTTAATTTTTTGGATAAGATGTCAGGAAGCGGTCAAGTTTTAATTTCCTGCATATGGCTAGCCAGTTTTCCCAACACAATTTATTAAACAGGGAATCCTTTCCCCATTGCTTGTTTTTGTCAGGTTTGTCAAAGATCAGATGGTTGTAGATGTGTGGCATTGCTCCTGAGGCCCCTGTTCTGTTCCATTGGTCTATATCTCTGTTTTGGTACCGTTACCATGCTGTTATGATTACTATAGCCTTGCAGTATAGTTTGAAGTCAGTGGTAGCTTGATGGGGTTAACACTGAATCTATAAATTACTTTGGGAAGTATGGCCACTTTCACAATATTGATTCTTCCTAACCATGAGAATGGAATGTTTTTCCACCTGTTTGTGTTCTCTTTTATTTCCTTGAGCAGTGGTTTGTAGTTCTCCTTGAAGAGGTCCTTTACATCCTTTGTTAGTTGTATTCCTAGATATTTTATTCTCTTTGTAACAGTTGTAAATGGGAGTTCATTCATGATTTGACTCTCTGTTTGTTTTTGGTGTATAGGAATGCTTGTGATTTCTGTATATTGATTTTATATTCCGAGACTTTGCCGAAATTGCTTATCAGCTTTAGGGGGTTTTAGGCTGAGACAGTAGGGTCTTCTAAATATATGATCATGTTGTCTGCAAATAGGGACAATTTGACTTCTTCTTTTCCTAATTGAATGCCTTTTATTTCTTTTTCTTGCCTAATTGCTCTGGCTAGAACTTCCAATACTATATTGAATAGGAGTGGTGAGAGAGGGCATCCTTCTCTAGTGCCAGTTTTTAAAGGGAATACTTCTAATTTTTGCCCATTCAGTAGGTATTGGATGTGGGTTTGTCATAAATAGCTTTTATGATTTTAAGATATGTTCCATCAATACCTAGTTAGTTGAGAGTTTTTAGCATAAAGGATTGTTGAATTTTGTCAAAGGCCTTCTCTGCATCTATTGAGATAATCATGTGGTTTTTGTCTTTGGTTCTGTTTATGTGATGGATTACATTTATAGATTTGCATATTTTGAACCAGCCTTGCATCCCCAGGATGAAGCCTACTGGATCGTGGTGAATAAGCTTTTTGATGTGCTGTTGGATTCGGTTTGCCAGTATTTTATTGAAGATTTTGCATCAATGCTCATCATGGATATTGACCTGTAGTTTCCTTTTATAGTTCTGTCTCTGCCAGGTTTTGGCATCAGGATGATGTTGGTCTCATAGAAAAAGTTGGAGAGGATTCCCTCTTTTTGTATTGTTTGGAATAATTTCAGAAAGAACGGTACCAATTCCTCTTTGTACATCTGGTAGAATTTGGCTGTGAACCCGTCTGGACCTGGACTTTTTTTGGTTTGTAGGTTATTAATTGTTACCTTACTTCAGCCCTTGTTATTGGTCTTCAGGGTTTTGACTTCTTCCTGGCTTAGTCTTGGGAGTGTGCAAGTGTCCAGGAATTTATCCATTTATTCCAGATTTACTTGTTTATGTGCATAGAGCTGTTTGTAGTAATCTGTGATGGTAGTTTGTATTTCTGAGGAATCCGTGGTGATCTCCCCTTTATCATTTTTTATTGCATCTATTGAATTCTTCTCTCTTTTCTTTTTTATTAGTCTGGCTAGCAGTCTATCTATTTTGTTGATCTTTTCAAAAAAACCAGCTCCTGCATTTATTGATTTTTTGAAGGATTTTTTTTTGTGTCTCTATCTCCTTCAGTTCTGCTTTGATCTCAGTTATTTCTTGTCTTCTGCTTGCTTTTGAGTTTTTTTTAATCTTGCTCCTCTAGCTCTTTCAATTTTGATGATAGGGTTTCGATTTTAGATCTTTCCTGTTCCTCGTGTGGGCATTTATTGCTATATATTTCCCTCTAGACACTGCTTTAAATGTGTCCCATAGATTCTGGTATGTTGTGGTTTCATTCTCATTGATTTCGAAGAACGTTTTTATTTCTGACTTCATTTCATTGTCTATCCATTCATCATTCAGGAGCAAGTTGTTCAGTTTCCATGTGATTGTGCAGTTTCTAGTGCTTTTCTTAATCCTGAGTTCTAATTTGATTGCTCTGTGGTCTGAGAGACTGTTTGATATGATTCCCATTCTTTTGCATTTGCTGAGGAATGCTTTAATTCCAATTATGTGGTCAATTTTAGAGTAAGTGCAATGTGGTGCTGAGAAGAATGTGTATTTTGTGGATTTGGGGGTGGAGTGTACTGTATATGTCTATTAGGTCCACTTGGTCCAGATCTGCATTAAAGTCCTGGATATTCTTTTTGAGTTTCTATCTTGTTGATCTGTCCAATATTGCCAGTGGAGTGTTAAAGTCTCCCATTATTATTGTGCGGGAGTCTAAGTCTTTTTGTAGGTCATTAAGAACTTGCTTTACGGATCTGGGTGCTCCTGCATTGGGTGCATATGTATTTAGGATAGTTAGATCTTTTTGTTGCATTGATCCTTTTAGCATTATATAATGTCCTTCTTTGTCTCTTTTGATCTTTGTTGGTTTAAAGTCCGTTTTATCAGAGACTAGGATTGCTACCCCTGTTTTTTGTTTTTTTTTTTGCTCTCCATTTGCTTGATAAATCTTCTTCCATCTCTTTATTTTGAGTCTATGTGAGATTTTGCATGTCAGATGGGTCTCCTAAATACAGCACACTGATGGGTCTTAACTTTTTATCCAAGTTGCCAGTCTGTCTCTTTTGATTGGGGCATTTAGGCCATTTACATTCAATGTTATTATTGTTATGCTTTAATTTGATCCTGCCATTTTGTTACTGGCTGGTTGTTTTGCCCATTAGTTGACATGGTTTCTTCATTGTGTCATTGTTATTTACTATTTGGTACATTTTTGTAGTGGCTGGTACTGGTTGTTCCTTTCCATGTTTGGCATTTCCTTCAGGAGCTCTTGTAAGGCTGGTCTTGTAGTGATGAAATCTCTCAGCAATTGCTTGTCCGTAAAAGATTTTATTTATCCTTCACTTATGAAGCTTAGTTTGGCAGGATATGAAATTCTAGGTTGAAAGTTCTTTTCTTCTAGGATTTTGAATATTGGCCCCCACCCCTTTCTAGCTTGTAGGGTTTCTGTCAAGAGCTCCACTGGGACTCTGATGGTCTTTCCTTTGTGGGTGACTCTATCTTTCTCTCTGGATGCCCTTAGGATTTTTTCCTTCACTTCAACCCTGGTGAATCTGATGAATATGTGTCTTGGGGTTGCTCTTCTTGAGGAATATCTTTGTGGTGTTCTCTGTATTTTCCTGGATTTGAATGCTGACCTGCCTTGTTAGGTTGGGGAAGTTCTCTTGGATAATATCCTGAAGAGTGTTTTCCATCTTGGATTCATTCTCCATGTCACATTCAGGTACACCGATCAAGCCTAGATTAGGTCTTTTCACATAATCCCATAGTTCTTGGATGCTTTGTTCATTTCTTTTCACTCTTTTTTCTCTAGTCTTGCCTTCTCATTTTATTTCATTAATTTTATCTTCTATCTCTGATATCCTTTCTTCTGTTGATCGATTTGGCTGTTGAAACTTATGTATGCCTCGTGAAGTTCTTGTGCTGTGTTTTTCAGCTCCATCAAGTTGATTATGTTCTTCTCTAAGCTGATTATTCTAGTTACCTTTTTATCTAACCCTTTTTCAAGGTTCTTAGTTTCTTTGTATTGGGTTAGAACATGGTCTTTTAACTCAGAGAAGTTTGTTATTACCCACCTTCTGAAGTCTGCTTCTGTCAATTTGTCAAACTCATTCTCTGTCTTATTTTGTTCCCTTGATGGTGAGGAGTTGTGATCCCTGGGAGGAGAACAGGTGTTCTGGTCTTTGATGGTTGCATCCTTTTTGTGCTGATTTCTTCCCATCTTTGTGGATTTATCTCCTTTTGATCTTTGAAGTTGGTGATTTCAGGAGGAATCTCTGAGTGGACATCCTGTCTGTTGAGGTTGGAGCTATATCCTTTTTGGCCTGTGGAGGCACTGCTGGGCTATCTCAGATTCAGTTAGATTGCTGGGTGGGTGGTCCTTCCCTGGAAGAACCTGTTTTCAGGTGACATTAGCCTCACCTTCCCAATGGCATCTCTCCTTCCCCGAGCTTGATCTTCCTGGTTGGGATCAAACTGGTGTATTTGCTGCCAAGCTCTCTAGCGTGTAGACTCCAGTTTTAGTTTTGTCTGTTTCCCTGCTTTTGACTCTGCCTCTTTCTGTGGGATGGGTCCATTCTCTCTGGCGTTAGTCCAAACTTCCACTGATAACTTGTGGCATCTGGCAGGTCACTCAGATTTGCATTGACACCCCACAGCACACCTCAGTCTGGAGGGGCTCTTGTGGACCGTGGATTGCAGGAAGGATGAGGTAAGCACAGGATCTGAATTGGAGCACTGAGGAGGTGAAGTTCCCAACCCTCTGAGCAGGCTGCACATTCCAGGTGGGAATGCACCCAGCCCTGTGTCAGTTCACCCTCCCTTGGTGGCTCTCACCCTGCAGCTCCTTCCCTGGGCTATTTTCAGTGCCCTACTAGTCCCACCAAAGCGAACCCAGCACCTCACTTGGAACCACGAAGTCCTCTAGGCTTCTGCGTCTCATTCGCTGGGAGCTGCATTCTAGTGTTTCCTCCTCTCAGCCATCTTGGTGCCATACTTTATATTTTTGTAGGTTTATAGTTTCCCCTTTGAGCACATTTAAGTGACAAAAACATGAATTATGCATAAGATACCACGGTGGTTATGTAGGAAAAATAAGTGATATCTTTTTCTCACCAATTGCAAGATCGATGCCTGACATCCTGTATTAGTCAGGGTTCTCTAGAGGAGCAGAACTAATGGACAGAACTTATACATATATATATATATATACATACATATATATATATATATAGAGAGAGAGAGAGTGAGCTTATTAAGTATTAACTCATTTGATCACACGGTCCCAAAGTAAGCTGTCTGCAGGCTGAGGAACAAGGAGAGCGAGTCCAAGTTCCAAAACTGAAGAACCTGGATTCTGATGTTTGAGGGCAGGAAGCATCCAGCACACGAGAAAGATGTAGGCTGGGAGGCTAGGCCAGTCTCTCTTTTCACATTTTTCTATCTGCTTATACTCTAGCCACACTGGCAGCTGATTAGATGGTGTCCACCAGATTAAGGGTGGGTCTGCCTTTCCCAGCCCACTGACTCAAATGTTAATTTTTTTTGGCAGTATCCTCACAATCATGCCCAGGATCAGTACTTTGTAATCTTCAGTCCAATCAAGCTGACATGCAATATTAACCGTCACAAACACCTATAAGAAAAGACAGATTGACAAGAGACAAGATACCATATTTATTTAATCAAAGTAAATGTGATGCAGGAGGCTTCAGAAATGAAGACCCAAAGACCCAGGAAAAACTATAATTTTATGCTAAGTCTGATGAAAGAAGTGGATAGTTGTTGAGAAATATGAATGGACAAAAAGAGGATGATCTAACAGTAATAAACTAGGGGAGGGCAAGATTCAGCAAGTCCTATTTGTTAAGATTATTTCCTGTTTACGGTATGACATTTCTTCCCCCACAGATGTAGGGCAGGACATCTGTCAGAGGAGAGTGTTATGACCTACTTTTAGGGGAGGAAGGTCAGAGAACTTTCATGACCAGCTCTCACACAGAAAAGTAGAAGTCACACAGAAAGTGACCTCCAAGGTGCCATATTTTGGGATAGGGTGTTCTGCTCACAGTCAGTTAATTTTATGTGTCGACTTGGCTAGGCCATGTTGCTCACTTGTTTGGTCAAACACTAACTTAGATGCTGCTGTGAAGATAAATTTTAGATGTGACCAACATTTAAATCAACAAGCAGACTTAGAGAAAAGTATATTATCTTTTTCACTGTGGGTGGGCCTCATCCAGTCAGTTAAAGGTCTCAAGACAAAGACTGAGGTCTCACAAAGAGGAAGGAATTCTGCTTATAGACTGTCATAAGAATTAAGAGTATAACATCAACTCCTGCTGACATTTCCAGGCTGCCATTCTACTGTGCAGATTTCAGACTTGCCACAATATCTCTCTCTTTATGCATGCTTGCCTCTGTGTGTGTGTGTGTGTGTGTGTGTGTGTGTGTGTGTGTATCTGTGTACATTCTATTGGTTCTGTTTCTCTGGAAAACCACAGTACAGAAAAGCTGATTTTCTTTCTTTCTCAAAGTAATTGAGTAAATTATATTGATATTATTTTGAGAACTAATAAAATCTTGTAAACATGTCTTCACATATCAAACATTTTTCCAAGCAAATAAAACATGGGCAGATATGTATGTGCCCAGGGACTATGCATTTTATCAGGCGTGCCAGTGAGAACAGTGTAACTCTGTTGCCTTTATTTGTAAATGTTCTGCTGATGATTACCCACTTGATTCTGTTATTGGTTCCAACACCTGCTAGTTAGGAGAAGCACTGCCAAGTTCTGAAATGAAGTCCCAATACCGCTAACCTTACTTGGCCCAAAACATCCTTTGTGGAAGTGCAGTCCAAGCATTTCCATACCTGTGGTCAGTCTACCACTAAAAAATGAATCCAGACTGAAGATTATTATAAATTTTCCAGATGCTCAGTCTATATATGCATTCTATCTGAAAAATTATGTGCTTAGATATACAAAGGTTTACCCCATACTAATGAATGTTTAGTCTTGGCTGCTGCCCATTGTAAGCAACTGTAAGATGTTTCCTGTCATATTCTTCCTTGATGGGCTAATATTCAATAAGTTAGAAATCTCTTTTAGCAAACACATTTTATGTTTTAACTTTAATAGAATACCAAAAGGTTGAATAAATCAAAATGCCTTTTTACATCTTTGGTTCCCCAAATACTCCCTGAATTGCAAAGTGAATTTCATGGTAGAGTTTCCCTTTCAGAGACTGTCCTTTCCCCTTGCTTTGAAAAAAATAAACTAGTCTGTATGACTGTTCCTGTGCTCACAGAGGGTCAAACTGAATCGCTACATTGAAATGCCTATATCTATATTTTTCAAGTCTACTGTAGTTATAGATGGAAAGCTGTGAAAAAAATACTTGATTGATTTTAGTCTTCATTTTCACCTTACCTAATTCTGGAACAAATAAACTGCAGTTTAATGAGAAACACATCCAGGTACAGTGGGATAAACCATGGAAATGCTCAGACCAATTGCAGGTATTTCTTTCTCCACTTATCCTTTACCACACAGTTTTCTCCTGTGTTCAAGAATCATGGTGAGAAGGTTGGCATTTGAGTGCCCTGGGATATTAGAATAAAATGTATAAATGTGATGCATATTTAAGTGAAGTTCTGTAACTTGCAGTGCATTTTGAATGAACTGTTTGTCTTCCTAAAAGGTATAATCACTTTGCTAATTTCAGCTGTTCTAGGTTTCTCACAACTTCCCTTCATATTCATATCAGAAAAGAGTCTTACATTTTTGTCAGGTCAAGAAAGAAAAATAGTTTATACTTCATTTTGTAACAGCTAACTTGGACCAATAAACTTAGAAGGGTGAGTTTAAGTTGTCAAAAGAAACAGACTCAGATAAAAAATACCTCAGACTAAACATTCACACATCATCTATCTGGACTTGACTTTGACCAGTCTGCTTTTAAATCTCTGGAGATGTGTTGCAGGTGGCAGAGTCAGTGGTCTTCAGAGCTGCCAGCTTCCCATTCAGTGACCTAGGTGGCCATAGACATCTGACTATCATTGTGAAGGTTCAGAAAGTCTGCATAAACCTCAACATTTTCACAAAGAAGCTGAGGAATTCCAGATGCGCTAAGCCAGTGACAGAAACGCTGTGGAAAGGAAGTGGTAGTAGGCACGCCCACATCTCTTGGACAGACATTCACATTTTCTACTCAGGGCATCTACTTACCTTCAGATGTAAGAACTGAACAAACATCACTTTCACAACCCATCCCTGCAAAGGCCTGTTTTGATTCCAGAAATGTAGGAAATTGATCAAAGAAGTCTACCTATGAAAATTCCTGGCCACTTTCCTCCAATCTGAGACAAGAATGACAAGGAATATTCTTTCCCCCTCAGGAAAGAGAATCCTGCTGAGATTGGAATTGTCCATTCTAGACAGGGTCTGGTTTCTAGAATTTTAGGCAAGACACAGTTAGTTTAAAAAAATGTGTGTAGTGAAATCAGACATACAGAAATGCCATGAATAATTTTGAGTATTGTTATTTGATGTTTTAGAGGGAAAGAAATATTTTTTATTGGAAATTTTAAAGGCCAGAATATTTTTCAAATATATTCTTTCTTTTAGGTTAACTGCTGCCCCTTTATTAAGGAACTGTCTTATTTAAATGTGGTAGAGAAGAATTCAGCTCAAAAATTGTTAATGTTGGAAATAGAAATGATTCTTTTTGGAAGCTGTAGCTTTATTGCTGTTATGATGGTTGTCAGGTGGATTTTGGAACCAGATTTCCAAATGTTCCCTTTCGACTATAGTAGGGTCCTTCCCTGTGTGAATCGAAGATTTCACACTGTTGTACTCTATTTCAAATGTTAAGCTTCTAATTACTATCCCTGAAAAGCATCCCTAAAAACATAGTGACAATATAGGTTCTCAAATTTTTAGTAAGGGATATTAGAATGGTTCCACTTGAATTCAAATTCAGTAAAATGGAATCGTTTTCACAAATAAGTCACATGCCATTATGTGGAAATTATTTCCTTTAGAGGCACCATTCTTACATTTAACATTTACTGACTTGCCTAGCATATTCATGCGTATTTTACCTTTTCAATCTCTACTTATAAAGTGAAAATTTTGTTTCTCCAAGAATTTTCAGGCATCTGTAAGCAGGTGGAGAAATCTCAAAATGAAGAAACAGAAATAGCCTAACCATGAAGAACAGCAAATCCCCTGTACCAACTGAAATTAATGTTTTTCTTGACAGGAATATTGGAAAAAAGATGCTAAGAAAGAAACTTATTATCAGTGAAAATGTATTGGTTTCATTTAAACTAGGATCAGATTTTTTAAATGATAGAACGGTTAACTTTTATGTTAACTGTTAACTATTATATTGTAGACTAAACTGCCATTCAGAATTTGGTTTTCCTTTTTTCTTTTGATGTCTGCATTTTGTGAGATTATCAATTAATCCTTTACAAGCTAATTGAAGTACAGACTTGTGGCAGAACAATTAGAATAAAGGGAGTTAACAAAACAATAGGACTGTTCCTTATGACTCAAAGTTTATGATCTACACATAGACAAGAGTTATCTGAAAAATAAATGAGAAGCCATTTTATATTATTTATTATTATTATTTGTTATTATTATTTGAGACAGAATCCTGCTCTGTCTCCCAGGCTGGAGTGCAGTGGTGTCATCTCAGCCTACTGCAACCTCCACCTCCCGGGCTCAAGTGATTCTCATACCTCAACCTTCCGAGTAGCTGGCATTACAGGCGTGCACCACCACCCTTGGCTAATTTTTGTATTTGTAGTAGAGATGGGGTTTTACCATAATAGCCAGACTGGTCTCAGACTTCTGACCTCAAATGATTCACCTGCCTTGACCTCCCAAAGTACTGAGATTACAGATATGAGCCACTGTGCCTGGTCCAAATTAGCCATTTAAGACTTCAGTGAACTCTGTTGATTGTTTGTATTTCACTCCATCCTGAGAAGACTACAGCCTATTAACTTCAGAGTAATTCTTGCTAGTACTACACCATAGGATTGAGCCAGCCATTACATTGAAAGTGGGGCTCTTGTACACTTGGACTGAATGAATTCAAGACTGCCAACCATTGTCAGTTAGTAGCTGAATTGCAGAGACATTGCATTGGCACAGAGTGCTTAAAAATATGCTTTGGCTAGTCCCAAAAGAATTACTTTACTTTTAGAGTACTTTGAAAACACACCACAAATGTGTGTTTGGCACAGGTTTGTCTATTATACTCATTTGTATGTTTTCATGGAAACTATCAGTCCACCAAAGCTTTTATACAGAAATATAATATCCTTGAATGAAAGTGATTTGAAAAGAATCAATTTCCTCTGTATACTGGAGCTATGATAATAAAATGCATAAAGGGGTCAGGGGTTGGACAAACTTGTAGAATGATTTGTCCATTGTTTATCAATACCTCTTCACATGTAATAGTTATCCATTTCTAATTCAATAAATAGCAAGGAAGGAATGCTTGTTTCACTTCATGTTGAATACACACACATACACACACACAAACACACACACACGCAGTATATATACAGTAGAGTCTTCCCTGGGATGGCAGAGTAGCGTTATTTGGAGAAAGCTGAACTTGGAATCTGGGAAACTTGGTCTAGACCAGTTTTTCTATAAACTCCTTGTGTAACCACAGGCAAGACACAATCACTGTGAGTCTCATTCTCCTTTTTGTGAATCAAAGGAGTTGGACTCTAAGATATTTTCACTCCATACCTCTTGATCTGCAGGGGATAAGAGGAAAGTGGGAAGAGGGCAAATACAATGAATAATGAGACAACTTCCTAGATTTTACTCCTTCCCAATATCTGTGAATTCACCATGTCTGTGAATTTACTCTTATCAGCACAAGAAGCTCTCACTGCTCATGCTCAGAGTTTACATAATCTGGTCAGGAACAAAAAAGAATGGCACAAACTAGCTATATCTAGAGTCATAATGACTCAGTAGATTATGGGGCCAAATCAGAATTTCTGTGGGAATACCTAGCTTCATAAACATTCTTGGCATGATCGGCTTCAGGGACCAAGCTTTGAATAAGCAACCTACTGGCACCAGGCAATGTCTAGGGACAGAGATTCTGACTCAGTCTCTGTGACACAAGACCTCTGGCTCGGGCTAGCTTCCCGATTGCCACTTACTCTTTCTTGCTGTCAGTTCCATATTTACAAGATGAGATGCCATCTAAAGTCATTTACTGTTCTGTTATGTTATGGGTTCTTTAAAAGATGTAAAATATTTGGACTCTAGAATAAAACAAAATAGTCAAAGTCTGTTGTCTAGATGTATACTTTGCAAAATTAACCATATGCATTTGTTTTCATTGTGACATACAACAAGCTGACAATGTTCTTTTATTTGTGTTAATAAAAGAACATTGTGAAATTAATCAGCCTGACATCTTTGGATTCCTCGTTTTCTTTCAAGTCATATTCACTGGACATAGGCAATTCATTTGTGTATCTGTATGAGCCTGTTCTCACACTGAAATAAAGAAATAACTGAGACTAGGTAATTTATAAATAAAAGAGGTTTAATTGGCTCACAGTTCTGCAGGCTGAACAGGAAGCATAATGGCTTCTGCTCAGCTTCCAGAGAGGCCTTAAGAAACATACAGTAATGGCAGATGGCAAAAGGGAAGCCAGAACTTCCCATGGCCAGAGCAGGAGGAAGAGAGAGGGGGAAGCTGCCACACACCTTGAACAACCAGATCTCATGAGAGCTCACTACTTTGATGACAGCACCAAGGAGGATGATGTTAAACCATTCAGGAGAAACTGTCCCCATGATCCAACCACCTCCCACCAGGCCCCACCTTCAACATTAGGGATTACAATTTGATGTGAGGTTTGATGGGGACACAGATCCATATCAGCATCACATGTTTCTCAGCTTTAATGGGCCTCCCTTACAGCCCCCCGAAATCTATTCTTAAGTACTCTTTGAATTCTTCTGGTTGCATCAGAGAATTCTTTTTAAGAAAAGACACAAAGTTCTCTGTAGCATGTAGCAATGATAGTCAACACAGGGATATTGCAAGAGAAAGCTAACGTGTATTAGTTTGTTGGGGCTAGAATAACCAAATTGGGTGGCTTAGACAACAGAAATGTATTGTCTCAATGTTCTGGAGGATAGATGTTTGAGACCAAGGTGTCAGCAGGGTCAGTTCTTTTTGAGGGCTGTGAGGGAAGATCTGCTTCATGACTCTTTCCTAGCATATGGTGGTTTGTTAGCAATCTGGTGTTCCTTGATTTGTAGAATATCACTTAAATCTCTGATGTTATCTTCCCATGTTGACCTCCACATTTGTCTGTCTGTGTCCTACTTTTCCCTTTTTATAAGGAAACAAGTCATACTGGATGAGGGGCTACCCTACTTCAGTATGACTGCATCTTACCTTAACTAATTAATATCTGCAAAAATTCTGCTTCCAAATAGGGTCACATTTTAATGGAATGTAATTCAATCCATTGCATATGGCTTCCAATATTCTTAGTGTGGGGAGAATCCCATTAATGATATTGATTTCAGTGCTCAGTTGACCAAAGTTTCAGGGCTCAATTGCATTAATAATAAATTTCTATGGAAAGCTCTTGGCTAAATTATGCAGAACGATGAGTTTGCTATTGCTCTGCTGTCGCTTTCTGGGTCCTTTTGTTCTTGGTGGGTCCCCTATCCTTAGTTCTTTTGTGTACCTGCCTTTCAGAACAGACGGATAATTTATAAACTTCTGCCACAGCCTTTGTTGATTTAGTGAACATCTCTGATGTCTCTTGCTAGTCATTACAGAATTTTGGAGTCTGTTTAACTTCTTAGCTGGTAGCTCTATCTGACATGCTTACAGAACAATGAGATGTTAAATTTTAGAAACTATCTCTTTATATTTCACTTCAAATCATCCTCTTCACTTTCGTCATCAGCAAGGCAGCTATTTTAGCAAGCTCCTCGTTTCTGAGATTAGTTCCTTTGTTCTGTTCTCAGAAAACCTTGGCCTTCTTAAGTCTTCTCTCCCTTCATCTCCATTATCCAACTTATTAAAAGTCACTATAATTTTTCTCTTTGACTTGTCTCTAATTTCCACCATACCTAGGAGAAATTGCAAGTTTAAGCACTTTATTTGGGGAAAATACTCCTATCTTTGCCTGTTCACAGAAATATCTAGAACCTATTCATTTTGTGAGAGAAAGGGTGGGGCCTAAGATTTATCAAACACAAGGTACTTTGCTAGGCATTCTATGTAGACAATCTTATTTTAATCACATAGTGATCCCATGATATGTTTTTGCCTAACTTGATGAACAAGATAGAGAAAACTAAAGAAATTGTGACCATAAACTTATATCCAAGGAGAAAAGATCTCTGGAGTTCTTCACATTTCAGAAAAAAATATGCTGAACTTTAATAACATCTCAATGATAATAATAATGATGATAATATATTTGTTAACCACTTATTTTCTGTTAGACTCTGGCCTACAAGTGCTTTGACTACTTTATGCCATTTTATCCTCACAACAACCTTTGGAGGAATCTTGTTTTAGAAGATAAGAAAACTGAGGCTAAGGGAGGTAAAATAACTCGACCAAAGTTTCATAGCTGGGAGTCAGTAAAACCTATGTTGGAACTCAATCAGCTTGAGTTCAGACCTTTTACTTTTAATGACAACACTATTTGAAGTGAAATATCATATGTTGTTTTCTACTTAGTCATCTTTTGCAAAACCACCCCCAGCTCTCTTCATTAAAATTACCATGCTTAAACACTACACATCTCTCCATAATGTCTAGCTGAGTGTCGGGAACAAAGTTTATGCTCAATACAAACTTTCATTAATTTCCTCCATGATTAAAAGGTGTTTCTTTATAGCTAGCCATAGGAATGTGTTTTTAAACACAGCAAACACAACTGGAAAAGTCATTACTAAATTATGGGTGGAGGAAAACGTTGGACACAGAGTTGAGACGTACGCTTTAGCCATGTTTTGTCACTAACACCTGTGATATTCAGTTCTTTCATCTCTAAATTGAAAAGCTTTGTTTTAAAATGTTTTGGTCTAAAATGATTTTTAAATGTATACGCCACATTTTGTAGCTCTGATCATGCTTTAATTATGTTGGAAAATATGTTCATTTCTGGTTAACAGTAAAGAACATATGGAATGTCAATTTCTGTATACTGGTTTTATTCCCTGGTATTTAGGAATGCAAATAATATATACCCAGGATTCAGATTCTGCATGTGTGTGTGTGTGTGTGTGTGTGTGTGGTTATCAGTGGTCAGATTTAATCTAATCTGTGTATTCACTCAGAAATATACAAGTGCTCAGGATCCAGTCATATTAATTGTGAAATTGACACATATGATATCTTCTTTGATGTTTCATATCATTCTCTTCACATTTTAATTCCAATCCTTAAAATGAGACTAGTTCATATTTTGCAGGCACTAAAGTTAGCAACAAGTGAACTATTGTACATTAATTATATACTAGAGATCCAAATAGGCAGCTTTCATACAATTTGTCTATAGGCATACAGAAAATATAACATGTAAATCCATATAGTCTGATTCCTAATCCAATTTACTAACTCTTCTCTGAAAGAAAACTTTGAACAACTTCTCACTTAGTAAATTTTTAAATAAAAAATTGTCTTTATTAAAAATGCCATACTTCAACAATAAGTGGTATATGAGTCCTGAAAAGCCAATTTATAAAAACAAAGTTTCAGTGAGTTACTTCCCTATCCTTAGCTTTTATCAACATTCACTTAATTTTCAGATTTAATCTTGGCCTCCATAGAACAATTCCTTTGGATATAACCTAATCTCCTAATTTAGAATGTTCTCAGCTCCGTTACTTCCACAGCTGCTTCAGGTATTAAAAACTTTTATAAATTTTTTTCTATACCCAAATTTTTAATGTCCCCAGAGAATGAGACTTAATTGCAAGACACACAAAAAAGACATTTAAAAAAATCTTTCTGGGCTTTTCCGAATTCTTAGCTGCTTCTAATGTAGGTTATGGTGAAGAGAAAAAACATTTCAACGAGCTCTATAGAAATTGCCTTGGTAAAACAATCAAGAAATATCTTTTCTTAGGAATAGCTGGACAGTAAAAGCAGCTTGAGCTTATATTCATCCCAAGTATGCTTCATACTTGGATAGGTAGACAATGCTATGATCCTATTCTTTGCAAAAATACTCAGATTATTGATGCAAAATAACAGGTTCTAAGTTAAAAATGGCAGGTTGACAATACTCATTTATCATCTTCCTATATACTCCTCATATTCAACTGAAAGAATAGAAAATCTATAAAAACATGTCTTATTTTTTACTTCTATAAATTTTAAGTTATTCAGGATTATCTTTTGTAAATTCTTCACAGCTTTCACCCATTCTTCTACTTATATTTTTCTTATTAATTTATGATTTTATATATATATTATATTTTACTTATGAATTCTTTGCTGGTTATAGCTATTATAAATAGTTTATCCCAACCCATGTTTTTGGTATTTATTTATGATGTATTTTGTCAAATAAAGGAATTAAACTTAGTAGTCAAACGTATCCCTAATTTGCTTCATGTTTTTGTCCTATGTGTCTTGATTAAGTAATCCTTTACTGCTATATGTCATAAAGATATTTTTCCATATTTTCTTTAAATAATATTAAAATTTGGCTTTTAAATTTAGGTTTTAAATTTGGCTTTCACATTTAGTTCTATTTATCTATTTTCTTTTAAATTTTTAAATTTTTTAATTTCCATAGGTTTTTGGGGATCAGGTGGTGTTTGGTTACATGAATAAGTTCTTCAGTGATGATTTCTGAGATTTCAGTGCACCCATCACCCGAATAGTGTACCCAATATCCAATATGTACTCTTTTAACCCTCACCACCCTCAACCCTTTCCCCTGAGTCTCCAAAGTCCAATGTGTCATTCTTGTGCCTTTGCATTCTCATAGCTTAGCTCCCACATGTAAGTGAGAACCTATGATGCTTGGTTTTACATTCCCAAGTTACTTTACTTAGAATAATAGTCTCCAATTCTACTCAGGTTGCTGCAAATGCCATTATTTTGTTCCTTTTTATGGCTCAGTAGTATTCCATGGTATATATGCATATCACATTTTCTTTATTCACTAGTTGATTGATGGGTTTATTTGGGCTGGTTCCATATTTTTGCAATTGCAAATTGTGCTGCTGTAAACACGCATGTGCAGTATCTTTTTCATATAATGACTTCTTTTCCTGTGGGTAGATACCCAGTAGTGAGATTGCTGGATCACATGGTACATCTACTTTTAGTTTATTTTTATATGTGACATTATGTGAAGTAGAGAAGTAATCTTGTCCTTTTTCTACACAGGTAGCCAGGTGTTTCACACTTATATTGGATAGCCTACTTCCTTCCCAACTGTTAGTACCACCCTGCCAATGTCTTGCAAGAAACGTGTGTACAAAGATAAGATTTTAGGCTCTGTATTATCATCATTGTTCTGTTTGTCATTTGTTGCATCAAGACCATATATTTTAATCATGGCAAGTCATTTTGAACTTTTATTTTCATTTCAGGGGTATATGTACAGGTTTGTTAACATAAGGAAACTGTGTGTTGCTGGGGCTTGGTGTACAGGTTATTTAATCACCCAGGTAAAAGCATGGTACTTAATAGGTAGGGTTTGCTTTATCTTTACCACCCTCCTACCCTCCACTCTCAAGTAATCCCATCGCAGGTATCTATTCTTCCCTTCTTTGTGTCCATGTGTATGCAATGCTTAGCTTCTACTTATAAGTAGAATGCATGGTATTTGGCTTTCTATTCTTATATTAATTTTGTGTTTTCTTATTTCATGATTCTCAGGAGTATAACTTACAAGATCAATTTTTACACCAATTTCTCTTTCAAACTAGACAATGTACAGGCCCAATACAGACACTTTTTTTCTTTTTTTTTTAACCACTTAAAATCCATGCTAAGATAAATGTTCTTGTATTCTCCCTATGCTAATAAATGTCCTTGTACTCTCCCTATCCCTCTCCCTGTTTTTATTTTCTATTTTAACCTTTTGGTTGAGTGCAGGCTCTTGAGGTCTCAACTTTATATTGATGGTCTCATTCCAACTCCATTCTGAGCCTACATTCTCTGCCCCTGTTTCATTATGTTAAAACGCAAGATTCAGCACATCCTCAAGAGAAGGAGCATCTCAGCTCATGTTCTTGTTAACGACTTCTCTCTTTGTATTCCCTGTCATTTCTGGTGTCCTGATGACTTCAAATAATGTCTAAGAGGCACCTTTATGTTCTTTGCTCCCTATATTCTTGGAAAACAGAAGTCTACCTCTATTTCAATCCCTTGGAATTTATTTTTGTGTATATTCTGAGGAGGTGACCATATTTGCTTCTTGTATATTTATCTATATTAGCCAGTCTTAATTCTATGCTATTTTATATTTTTCCAACATTACTTAAAATTCACCAATGGGATTTTCTCTCCATTTTCATTCTTTTCAAAACTTAACTAATTATTTTAATCTAAGAGAAATTATGAATTATATTGGGTAAACGTACAATAAAACTCCTTTGCTCACTTGCTGGAATTCTGTGTTTTTGCACTGTAAATCATAGTGATTTATGCTCATACATATCAAATACTCATGACCTAGAGACAATTTTATTCCCTGAGCCACAATAGCACTTCTGTTTACATCAGTTGTATTAATATTAAAATAAATGATTTATATAATGTTATAAAACAGCAATAAAACAGACTATAAGTCTATAATAGCTGTGGTTTTATTTGCTGGCTGGTGATATGATCATGGCTCCTTGCAGCCTCAAACTTCTGGGCTCAAGAGATCCTCCTGCCTCAGTTTCCTGAGTAGCTGGGACGACAGGTAACATCACCATGCCTGGCTGATCTTGAACTCCTGACTTCAAGCAATCCTCCCACCTCAGCCTCCCAAAGGGAGGCTATATAAATTTATATATGTTTATCATATATATTTATTATATATTTATATACATTATGTATTAATGAATATATATTTGTTATATATTAATTACATTTGTTATATATTCATAAATATATATGAATATTATATATTCATAAATTTAATATATAAATATGTCATTTATATATTAAATGACACAAAATGTTATATATCATTTATATATAAAATGATATAAAAATTTGTTTTGTTTTGTTTTTGATTTTGCTTGGAGATAGTCTTGTTTTGTCGCCAGGTGCCAGGCTGGAGTGCAGTGGCGCAATCTCGGCTCACTGCAATCTCCACCTCCTGGGTTCAAGCAATTCTCCTGCCTCAGCCTCCCGAGTAGCTGAGACTACAGGCATGTGCCACCACACCCAGCTAATTTTTGTATTTTTTAGTAGAGATGGGTTTCACCATGTTGGCCAGGATGGTGTTGATCTCTTGATCTCATGATCGTCCTGCTTCCGCCTCCCAAAGTGCTGGGATTACAGACGTGAGCCACCGTGCCCAGCATAAAAATGTTTTATATCATTTAAATCATTTAAATAATGATATAAAACAACAATAAAACAGATTGTAAGTCTATAATAGTCTGTTTTATTGTTGTTTTATATCATTATTTAAATTATTAATTTTAATATTTTATCAAAAATTTTAGTTCATTAAAATATTATATAAATGAAATCTGTATGGAAACAATTTCTACAAAAACTAAGTTCAGTTTTCTGATGAGGCATCATGAATTTGTGTTTATAAATATAATTTTCCATTTTAACTTTGGTGTAGTTAAAATTATAAAGGATTTGGAAAATAACCAAAAATCTTAAGAACTATGCACTAGTATTACTTACAAATGTTTTTAAATTCTTACTTTAAAGAAGCAAAAGTTGTAAGTTATAGATGTCACATTAGGAATGATGGCCTTTATCCAGCACAGACTACCACAGGACACGCCAATCAAAAGACATCTAGGGCCAGGCACAGTGGCTCATACCTTTAATCCCAGCCCTTTGGGAGGCTGAGATGGGAGGATCGCTTGAAGTCAGGAGTTTGAGACCAGACTGGGTGATAAAGTGAGACCAGATCTCTACAATTTTTTTTTTTTTGATTAGTTGGGCATGGTGGTTGTGTACCTATAGTACCCAGCTACTCAGGAAGCTGAGGCAGAAGGATCTCTTGACCCCAGGAATTTGAGGCTGCAGGGAGCCATGATCATACCACTGTACTACAGCCTAGCCAGGGCAACCAAGCGAGACCCAAACTAAAAAAAAAAATCAAAAAGATATTTGCATGTTTAAGTTAAAATACATAATTTTTAAACAATATATTTTAAATATATATTTTTAAATCCTCATATTAAATGACTTTTGTTTAAAGCACTGATTCTCATAATTTCTACTTTATTTGATTTCATTATTAATAGTATCTGATTTTCTTACTGGCTAGTGTTACTAAAATGCTTATATTATTTGAAAATCTGTCCAAATAGATAGAAAGAAAGAAATCCAACTGCTCAAAGTAAGATAAAATATTTAAAAGTAGTCAGTGGTCTCTGGCTACCAGCCCTCCCCACCTTCCTTGGGATAGAGTCCTTGCTTATGGTCACCATGTTTATATCACAAGGCCGACAACCTTTGTGAAAATTGATTGGATCAGGAAAGAGGGTACAGGATATGCCTAACCCAAACATAGGCAATGCCTATAAAGGTCTTCAGGTCCCAGCAGGCCCATCCGGTGACTAGCACAATCAAACTGATACTCTTAGAAGAAAGTAAGCCAAAAGTAAAACAGCTCAGAAAAATTAAAAATAAAAATTAAGTTAACATAATGAGAAGCTCTAGTCCAGAAAGAACACGAACCAGGAAAGGAGTGTATAGACAGTTGATTTAATAAAAAGAAACACCTAGAGAAAGAACCCATGGAGATAAGGCTGGAGTCCTAAGCATGGAAAATAAGCATTCACCATGGCTTCTCAGAGAAGATTCCTCTGACTTCTCTAGGCTTCTGTCAATCCTGAGCCATAATGATGTACATCCCTGTTCTCTTTAAGGCCTTAGGAGACTGTGTTTGGTCCTTTCTTATTTCTCCTCGTATCCCAGCTATAAACTCCACTTTTCAGAGGAAACATATGAGCTCTCTGCATGCTGAAAGAGCCTAATGAATATATGTGGAAAGGAAACTAATTTACAATTCTATTGTTTATAACACTAAAATTCGTGAGGTAGGGACCGTATGTCTACCACATTTTGGCACATGAATAGGGCAACAGAATAAAAATAGCTTTAGTAAGTTTATCTGCACAATTTGCTTAACTTAGAGCCATATCTTAGCAGAGAGGTGTTCTAAAGCCCCAAGATTGGTATAACCAATCTCATATCTTTTCACAAGTATTGTATGAACCAAGGACAGTAGAACATTGGCTGGAGAGTCAGGAAACCTTGATTGTGATCAGAATTCAACCATGACGAGAAATTGATGACTTTGGGGAAATTATCCCAAATCCCTTAGCCTCAGTTTCTTTCTCTTTCGGGCTCATGGGCTCTGACTTAAGGTTGTCATAAAACTGAAATTAGAGATACACGTGAAAGCACTTTGTTCTGTGTGTATTTGTTGTGCCATGTAAATACAGGTGAGAAAGCTTTAGACTCTGAGTTAGAAGGAACTTTGCAGCACCTCATAGCCAATCCTCACCTGATAATGTTTTATGGGTAGCGGGAATTGGCATTTGCAGGTTTCAGGATGATTTTTAATGCTTTCTATCTTGTGTAATTTTACTTGTTTTCTGAATTTAAATGGGAATAATTTTAAGCATATCTTGTTCAATGAATTTCCTGATATGTCTTAAAATATTTGAAACAAAGTCTATGTTTATTTTTTCTCAAGTTAATTACCAACTACAGAAAAAAGAGGAAGTATTCACCTCAAAACTCCATGATTACAAAGATATTGATAGAAAAATAGGAGTTAATTGAAACTACTAACAGACATTTTTATATCAAATCAGACTCAGCCTGGGAAGCTGGTAGAGTCTCGCCAGCATTCCTCTCTCCCTCCTTCCCTCTTCCGTGGCTCCTAGGGCTTCCCCAGTTTTATGCTCTGCGGCAGCAACACACCATAAGTCTGACCATTTCTCTTCCTCCTCTCTTCAAAATGCATGTGTTTTCTAGGCTCTGCCTAAGGTAACCAGCATAAATCAAGAAGAAAATATCTGTTAAGAGTAGAATACATTTCTCACCTTGAATAACACGTGCATTTTGAAAGCTGCCTCCATTAGGAGTAAGCCCCTTGATTTGAAGGAATTTTCAGTTAGATGTGTGAGGTCTTTCCAGGACCCCTCATGTGTCATTACAGGTGAGGCTCATGGGTAGGCAAAGAAGTAAGCTAGCTCTCCACACAAACGATGTAGCGGGGTGTGTGTGTGTGTGTGTGTGTGTGAGACTGTCTTGGGGAAAAAATGCACCGGAAATTGGCTTTCTATCTCATTTTTATGATAATCCATGAATAGAATTGCTTTCCATAGTGATTAAATCTGTCCTATTTGGAGTACATGGCTGGCCAGCAGTTGTCAGAGAATAATATTTCTAATCACGGACAGACCTTTATTTATGTAGCCAGCAATTAGCAGACTGAAGAAACACTGTTTATGCATGATTCAAATGCATGCTCATATCTCCTTATGCCCAGATGTTCATATTCCTAGATAGAATCTTGACACCAGGGCCCAAATCAACATTATGCTGGAAGACTGATTTCCCCAAATTCAGCCTTTATTATTTCTTCTCTACTGGGAAAATATGCATCTGCCCACTCTTTCATCTCTAATGTTCTCCAGATAAAGTGAACTTTTCAAAAACAGTAAAACAGAATGTGAATGTATTTGAAGCAGAGCAACTTTATGCCTTAGCAGGACCCAGGAGGTCTAAGAATTTCAGTCACACGAAGTCCTATCAACAGCTGAGCCATGGGGTAACACAGATAAATAATTTCAGAAGAACTCCATTGAAAAAGATACAGATAATACTTAGAAATTCGCAATAAGAATAATTAATAAGATAATGACAAGGTCGGATGAATAAGGGTCATAGAATTATGGATTTTTTGTGTGTGTGCCAGAAAAAATCAGTCCCAGGGTTGGTTTACTAATTGATTATTAATCATTCTTTGGAAGTTTCACTTGGAGTTCTCAAACAATGCTGACAAACAGTCTCTTCAGTATCAGTAAGGATTTTAGGCAAAGCAGAGGCCATCTAAATAGAGTTATACCTATACTGTGTTTCAAGAATATGTCTATTAGTTGAATGTGTCTCCTCCACAATTCAGATGTTGTCAGTGTGATAGTATTAAAGGTGGGACCTCTAAGAGGTGATAAGGCCATGAAGGCTACCCCTCAGTGAGTGTTTAGGGCTTCATAAAAAAGGCTTACCGCAGCATTTGGGCTTTTGCCCTGGCATTCCACCGTGTGAGGACACAGTGTTCCTCTGCTCTGGAGGATGTAGCCCTCACTAGACACCAAATGCTGATGATTTGATCTTGGGCTTCCCGACATTAGAACTGTGAGAAATACATTTCTGTTATTTATAAAATTACCCAGTGTATAGCATCATAACAGCACAAAACAGGCTAAGACAGAAAGAAAAAGCTATTTTAAACAACATTTTTTTCTGTTACCTTTCACTGTGCAAGTATCAGCAGGTGGACTTGTACTCGTGATTAAAAAGTGTAGTCAGATTTAAAGAAGCCATTCTTTATTCTAAGGGCAGTTGGTTACACACTAGAGGAGGTCAAGTCATGTTCCTTTTATATTTTTATTTATGTCCATGATTTTACCTTCCTACTGAAAGAGTGTTGGTTGAAGAATTTAGATAATGAAATAGTGAATGGTTATAATCTTGTATTCAAACTAATGACATTTATCTAATAAAATTATAATTATACATTGAAAATCAAGAATATATAATTTCCAGAAGGCTACTTTTGTCCCAGCATAAATTAAGTCCTAGCAACAGTGCTTCTAATTTAGATTGCCTAATACATTGAATGACAAATTTGAGCATCTCTGTAGTCACTGAGATGTTAATATTAAAGGGCGTTTTTTGAGAAGTATTAACAACCACGAAGCATTGTTATGTTTTATTGCAAAATTAAATTTAGGAGCATATCTATAATTAGGTAGGCTGCATGGTAGCCTGGAATGCTAGCTGCTTATTCCTGCTCTAGATTTTGCCCACCTAGCGTTTAGAAGTCCTCTTCTCACATAGTCACTTTAGATTATGCTACACACTTTCCCACCAAAATCACAAAAAAATCATTGAAAACATTTTGATGTTTTTGTCTCATCACAAAAGTAATATATGTTTATTTTTAGATTTTAAACACTAAAGATAAGCAAGGAAAGGGGGAAAAAGCCACCCAAAATGTGAGCACCTTGAGATTAATCGAGTTAACATTTTTGTTTGACTCATTTTCGAGAAGTGGTGCATGTTTTTGTATTTACATTTTTAAATACTGTTTTCACCCACAAAACAACTTCTTATGAACTATTTTTCATGCTATTTGATATGACTTGGCTGTGTCCTATCCAAATCTCATCTTGAACTGTAGTTCTCATAGTCTCCACAAATCACGGGAGGGACCAGGGGAGATAATTGAATCATGGACAGTTTCCCCAATCCTGTTCTTATGATAATTAGTTCTCATGAGATCTGATGGTTTTACAAGAGGCCCATTTCCCCTGCTTCACTCTGCACTTCTCCTTGCTGCTGCCATGGGAAGAAGAATGTGTTTGCTTCCCCTTCTGCCATAATTGTAAGTTTCTTGAGTCCTCCCAGCCATGCTGAAATGTGAGTAATTTAAACCTCTTTTTTTAAATAAATTACCCAGTCTCAGGTATGTATTTATTAGGAACATGAGGACAGATTAATACAGTAAATTGGTTTTGGGTAGTGGGGTGCTGCTATAAAGTAACCCAAAAATGTGGAAGCCACTTTGGAACTGGGAAATAGGCAGAGGTTTGAACAGTTTGGAGGGCTCAGAAGAAGACAGGAAAAATGTGGGAATGTTTGGAATTTCCTAGAGACTTGTTGAATGGCTTTGACCAAAATGCTGATAGTGATGTGGACAATAAAGTCCAGGCTGAGGTGGTCTCAGATGGAAATATGGAATAAAAGTCACTCTTGCTATGCAAATAAACTGGTAGCATTTTACTCCTGCCCCAGAGATCTGTAGAAGTTCAAATGTGGGAGAGATGTTTAGGGTATCTGGCAGAAGAAATTTTCAAGTGGCAAAGCATTCAAAAGGAAGCAGAGCACAAAAGTTTAAAAAATTTGTAGCCTGACAACGTGATAGAAAAAAAAACCATTTTCTGTGGAGAAATTTAAGCCTGCTGCAGAAATTTGTGTAAATAATGAGGAGCCAAATGTTAATCACCAAGACAATAGGAAAAATGTCTCCAAGGCCTGTCAGAAACCTTAACAGCAGCCCCTCACATCACAGGCCTGGAGACCTAGGAAGGATAAATGGTTTCCTGGGCCGGGTCTGGGGCTCCCTTGGGACTTTGTGCTCTGCATCCCGGCTACTCTAAGCCTTGGCTAAAAGGGGCTAAGGTACAGCTCAGGCCATGGATTCAGAGTGTGCAAGCTCCAAGCCTTGGCAGCTTCCACATGGTGTTGAGCCTGCTGGTAAGCAGAAGTTGAGAATTGTGGTTTGGGAACCTCCACCTAGATTTCAGAGGATGTATGGAAATGCCCAAATATTCAGGCAGAAGTTTGCTGCAGGGGTGTGGCCCTCATGGAGAACCTCTGCTAGGGCAGTGCAGAAGGGAAATGTGGGGTTGGATTCCTTACACAGAATTCCCCCTGGGGCACTGCCTAGTGGAGCTGTGAGTGGAGGGCCACTGTTCTCCAGACCCCAGAATGGTAGATCCACTGACAGCTTGTACTGAGTGCCTGGAAAAGCCACAGGTACTCAATGTCAGCCTGTGAAAGCAGCCTGGAGGGCAGCTGCACCCTGTAAAGCCACAGGGGCAGAGCAGAGCTGCCTGAGGCCTTGGGAGCCCACCATTTGCATAAGTGTGACCTGGATGTGCGACACGGAGTCAAAAAAGATCATTTTGGAACTTTAAGATTTAACAACTGTCCTATTGCATTTCAGACTTGCATGGGGCCTATAGCCCCATTTGTTTTGGTCAATTTCTCTCATTTGGAATCGGTATATTTATGTAATGCTTGTACCCATTGTATGTAGGAGGTAACTAACTTGCTTTTGATTTTACAGGCTCATGGCTGGATGGAATTTGCCTTATCTTAGATGAGACTTGGACTTTTTGAATTATTGCTAGAATGAGTTAAGACTTTCGGGGCTGTTGGAAGGACCTAATTGTGTTTTGAAATGTGAGGACGTGAGATTTTGGAGAAACCAGGGGTGAAATAATATGATTTGGCTGTGTTCTCACCCAAATCTCATTGAACTGTAGTTCCCCTAATCCCCATGTGTCATGGGAAGAACCAGGTGGAATTAATTGAATAATGGGGGTGGTTTCCCCCAACCTTTTCTTGTGATAGTGAGTTAGTTGTTATGAGATCTGATGGTTTTATGAGTCTTTCCCCCAACTTTGCTCTGCACTTCTCCTTGCTGCCACTATGTGAAGAAGGACGTGTTTGCTTCTCCTTTGGCCATGATTGTAAGTTTCTTGAGGCCTCTCCAGCCATCCTGAACTGTGAGTCAATTAAACTGCTTTCTTTATAAATTAACCTGTCTCAGATATGTCTTTAGCAGTGCAAGAATGGACTAATACATACTACACAGACATTGATTTCAAAATACGCATGCTTTGAAGACCAATGCTTATAAGAAGAATATTTTCATCGCAAGCCTGTTTGGGATTTAGAACGAGCAGTGAATATTAGAAAGCAAGTGTATGTAACCTTCTAAGGGAATTTTTATTCAGAGTCTTTTTGCTATGGAATGGTTTAAATTATTTAGCTCAATGTTGGTGAATTACTTGCAGGAGACATTTACACATAGATTAGAGGCCAGTTCATTTGGTATATATTATATTAAACTAACCTGGGAATCAACAGGCTTGCAATTTCATCAGGGCTCTGCCTCACTGACTCCATGAGTAACACTAGACAAAGGTATTACCTGAAACACATGGAACCCCACAAATATAAAGGTGAAATGCTCATCTTTGTTAGAGAAGGAGAGTTATTCATAACTTCATTGCTTATGGGAAATTATTCCAAACAAAATTAAATACCTCCTAATTTGGTTTCAATCCATTTTGTCATGTTCTGTGCATATCAGAGTTTGAAAACAGAAGGCCAATACTCACTGAATAAAGTCTCTTTATGCATTTAAAAACTGGCACGAAACGAGTTTTGAGTCTTTTCTTTATCAAATTGTATAGTTCCAGCTTTGTTAACCTCTCAATGTCAACCTTAGTTTCCAGTCTTTTAGTCATCTTCTGGACCATCTCTAAAGCTGTTTATGGTTTTGCATTTGTCAGCCCTACTTCAATAAGCCCTCCAACAACTACCGAGAAGCACACCAGAATTTGTTTAGTTGCCATAACATTTTATATCTCTTAATATATATTTATTTGTACATTCTGGCACAAGGACAAAATGAATACTACTTTCAGAGGTATAGCTCTGCTTTTTTTCTTAATTTTAATTTTTGTATGATAACATTTTTTATAGCTTTGCCAATGAGCCAGAGATTTTTTAATCTAAGATAATGAAATTTAACTAGAGGCAAGAATAAAAAAATAGTTACACTGAAGTTCAGAGATTCTAGGTAGCCATGGTTTTTCACTTAGTGGAGTGTTTTCTTCTTAGAGAACCTTAACTTTATTAATTACTATATGGATTAAAACTTCCAAAAATAGATTACACTTTCTTTCTTTTTTACATAGTTCATATGGAATATGTTTTGGCATTTTTGTTTGATAACATAATTTAATTTAATATAGTTATTGAACACCTACAAAATTAGGAAATATGCTAGAAGATATGGAGACAAAGTGAATCAGACCTTAACTTAAGGGCTTGCAATCTAAGAGAGATATGTAAGCACAAAATGACCCTAATATACATTAGTAAGTGGTAAACACCATAAGGATTACAGATACATGTTAAAGTAATCTTGGTGGACACAGAATTTCATGGAAGAAGTATCTTTAAGTTGCTCATTAAGGTAGTAGAAATGCTTTCCCTGAAAAAGCAACAGATTTACCTAAAATATGAAACATGACAGTAATAGAACAATTAGAAATATCATGTGTTTGACATATGACTCTAAAACAGTGGGAAATTGGTATGTGTAAGCTTTGAACTAAGTAAGTGATATAAAATATAGCTAAAACATTTATTGCTTTTTGCAGATGGGAGAAATTATTGTCATTTTTTGAGAGTATGAATAGGATAAACAGGGCTGAATTTCAATATCATTGATTTGATATTAATAAAAAAATTGACTCAAAGTAGAAAAATATTTTCAAAAATTAAAGAAATATATTAGAAGAAAATTAATGAGAGCTTAAGAAACAGGGAAGGACAGAGCATTTTGGGAGATATTAATATTATATAGTGTGATTATGATATGGTAAGGGAAAGAAGAATCGAAGAGATTCCAAGTGTTAAAGCGTAGGTGACAGGAAGATAATAATGGATTTATAGAAACAGAAAACCTAAGGATGCAGAGACTCATTAGAATAGTAAGAGTCAAAGCTGGATTTTAAAATAAAACGTGTTATAGGATAATTAATGAAGTAAATAGAGATTATATTTTTCTTGAAGTTTGATAACTATGAGAAAAATAGAGATAGGGTGTCAACTTAAGAAGATAGAATTTTTAAAATGTTTTAAGCTATAGGAGATTTACCTTGTAGGAAACACAATTTAGTATAACAAGAGACATGAAGATACAACCAAATGGGGGTCTACAACCAAGAAAATAACAACAGAAGGTGAGCCACAGATGATAGAAATAGTAGAAGTGTGACTCAAGGAAATTAAAATAGCTATTATAATTATTTTTAAGAATTTTCAGGAAAAAGAAAAATTAGATAAACAGGTGGAAAATCTCAGCATAGAAATGGAAACTAAAATAGAACCAAATAATTCTGGAACATAAAAGCATAATACATAAAATAAAAACACACTAAATGTGAATAAACACTGCGTAAGAAAAGATCAATGAAGTTGAAGACAGATTCACAGAAATTATTCAAAATAAGGCAAAGAGGAAAAAAACTGACATAACTGAAGAGAGCATCAGTGACCTATGGGACAAAGTCAAGTAGTTTAACACGTGTATTCAAAGTTCTAAATGTACAGTAAGGAGAGAAAGAAACAAAACTATTTTAAGAAATAATGGTAAAGTTTTGAAAGTGTGATAAATATAAATCCCCATATCCAAGATTCTGAGCAAATCTCACGACAGAGAGGTAAATAGAAAGCCAAACTTAGGCACATCATAGTAAAACTAAAAAACAAACAAACAAACAAAAAAACAGAGAGAGAGTGATAACCCTGAAAGCAATCAAAGTAAAATAATCATATGATATCAGGGCAACCACAATAAATATGATGACTCATTTCTCAACAGCAGCAGCATGGTCTACAATACAATAGAATGATGTTTTTACATTGCTAAGGGAGAAAATACAGCAATTTTCAATTAGAATTAATTGAAATTTAGAATTCTATATTCTTCAGCAAAAAATATTTTAAAATGGAGGTAAAATAAAGACATTTTTAGATACAAACAGAGATAATTTGCTACCAGTACAACTGTGCTATAAAACATATTAAAGGAAATTCTTTAAGTGGAAAAGAAATGGCATCCATTGGAAATCTGAATCTAAAAGAAAGACTGTAGAGTGTTCCAATACTGAAAAAGGTCAAAAATGGAATGTCTGCAAAACTTTTTCTAACGTTTACTGATTTATTTAAAAGATATTGACTGAAGCAAAATCAAGAGCAATGAACTGCGAGATCTATATAGATATAGTGCAACATTTGAAAACAATAGCTAGTGACAGCAAATAACATATTAAGGAGGATAAATGAAATTATGTGTCAGCTTTCTACATTTTATGTATAGTAGTGTAATATTAATCTAAAGTGGACTGTAGAAGTGAAGGAGGCATATTGTAGTTCAAAAAACCATTATAAGGTAATACAAAAAGTTAGGTATAAAAAACCTAGTAAAGGAGATAAACAGAAAAATTATAATAAATCAAAAAAAATACAGAAAATCAGAGCCAAAGAAAAAATAGAAGGAAATAATTAAAAAAACTGATAGACATAAACACAATCATCACAATAATTTTATTAAATATAAGAGGGAGAGATAATCAGAATTAATAATATATTATCAGCTATAGTTGCCCTATTGTGCTATTATATATTTTAAAAGTGGCTAGAAGAGAATGGGAATGTTTGCAACACAAAGAAATGATAAATGTTTGAGGAGATGGATATCCCAATTACCCTTAGTTGATTGTTATTACACATCATATGTTTATATCAAAATATATTATGTACCCTAATTAATAGGTAAAATTACTATGTATCAATAAACAAGAATGATATATAAAATACTCATTACAAGGTAAATAATCAACTTGATAAAAAGTACAAAAGCCAAAAATAAGTTTATTATTAAAAAAAACAAAATACAAAAGTAGAATGAAATTTAAATAAAGGGATGAAAAACATGTTCCATACAAACATAATAAAGTTATGTAACTGTATTACTGTAAGAAAATAGACCCTAAAATAATGAATATTACTGTAGTCATGAAAGAACACAAAAATTATAAAAGGGTTCAAGTACATTAAACAAAGTGTTCATATACCTAACAATAGAGCTTCACAGTGCATAAAATAAATAAGAAAGGCAGTATGAAAGTGAAAAATAGAGAAATACACCATCATACTTATAGATGCTAACATTACTATCTCAGTAATTGTTAGAACAAATTTTAAAAATCAGAAATTATCTCTTTCCCCCTCTCCTCACCCACCACTCATCTTCCACCAGCAGGATCTTGCTACTTGGCTGTGAAAACCTCCACACCACAAATAAAAGGAATAGTCCATTCAAAACATTGAATTAGAAGTTGAGAAAGTGAAAGACTCTAATGACTAATGATTGTGGCTTCCAATTCAAAACTGAAAGACAGGGAGAGGGATCCAAGATGGCCAAATAGGAACAGCTCTGGAGTGCATATCAATATGGGCAGCCATTTCAACTGACACCTGGAATGCCTTGGAGACAGAGCCACCCATTCAAAGGAGGCTGAAACAGAGAGCCAGGTGATCTGGATCAGCGGGTCTCACCCCCCCACCCCCCCACCCCCCACAAAGACTAGCAATCTGAAATGCTCTGGATTGAGAGTTTCACAGCAATTGCAGCTGGACCCGGGAATGTCCAGCTCTGTTGGGGTAGGCAGTCTGCCACTACTCAGGCAGTCCGTCATTACTGAGGCAGACCACCATTACTGAGGCAGATCTAACTACACCTCTATAAACAAAACCACACGGAAGTTCACACAGCAGCTGGGCAGAGCCCACAGCGGCTCAGCAATGCCTATACTGGCAGACTGTGACTAGACTACCTCCTCACTGCACAGGACAGCTCTGAAAAAAGCACCATGTCAGAAACTTATAAATAAAGCCCCACATTCCCAGGACAGAGCACTTGGGGGAAAAGGTGGTTATGAGTTCCACTGCAGCAGACATAAACAAGCAATAGTGAAAGGATTCCCTGTTTAATAAATGGTGTTGGAAAAACTGGCTAGCCACGTGCAGAAAGCAGAAACTGGACCCCTTCCTGACACCTTACACCAAAATTAACTACAGATGGATTAAAGATTTAAACATAAGACCTAACGCCATAAAAACCTTAGAAGAAAACCTAGGCAAAACCATACAGGACATAGCCATAGGCAAGGACTTCATGTCTAAAACATCAAAAGCATTGGCAACAAAAGCCAAAATAGACAAATGGATCAATGAAACTCCAGATTTTCTGTACAGCAAAAGAAATGACCATTAGAGTGAACCGGCAACCAACAGAATGGGAAAAAAAATTTTGCAATATACCCATCTGACAAAGGGCTAATATCCAGAATCTACAAAGAACTAAAACAGATTTACAAGAAAAAAACAAGCAAACCTATTCAAAAGTGAGCAAAGGACATGAACAGACACTTTTTAAAAGAGGACATATATGAGGCCAACAAACATATGAAAAAATGCTCATCATCACTCGTCATTAGAGAAATGCAAATCAAAACCACATTGAGATAGCATCTCATGCCACTTAGAATGGCAATCATTAAAAAATCTAACAACAGATGCTGGAGATGATATGGAGAAATAAGATCATTTTTACACTGTTAGTGGGGGTGTAAATTGGTTCAACCATCGTGGAAGACAGTGTGGTGATTCCTCAAGGACCTAGAAATAGAAATTCCATTTGACCCAGCAATCCCATTACTGGGTATATATCCAAAGGATTATAAATCATTCTATTATAAAGACACATGAACATGTATGTTCATTGTGGCACTGTTTACAATAGCAAAGACCTGGAACCAACCCAAATGCCCATCTATGATAGACTGGACAAGGAAAATGTGGCACATATATACCATGACAAACTATGCAGCCATAAAAAACGATGAGTTTGTGTCCTTTGTAGAGACATAGATGAATCTGGAAACCATCACTCTCAGCAAACTGACACAAGAACAGAAAATCAAACACCACATGTTCTCACTCACAGGCGGGTGTTGAACAATGAGAACACATGGATACAGAGAGGGAGCATCACACACTGGGGTCTGTTAGCGGGGGCTAGGGGAGGGACAGCAGGTGTGGGGAGGTTGGGGAGGGATAACATCGGGAGAAATGCCAGATATAGGTGATGGGGGGATGGAGGCAGCAAACCACATTGTCATGTATGTACCTATGCAACAATCCTGCATGATCTGTACGTGTACCCCAGAACCTAAAGTATAATTTAAAAAAAAAAAAGAAAAAATATAGACATCTACAAAAAATAAAAAAACTATCAATATTTTCCATTAAAGTTTCCTTCAAAATATTTTTCCTAGCAAAAGATTCTATTTTTCTTACGTTTAGCTTTAACTGAATGAAAATTTGGGGTTATATTTAAGCCTTCACCCCATCTATAACCTATTTTTATAAATGTAGAAATCCAAGTTTCTCAAAGTACTACAAAACTGGAAAATAATATGAACAGATTAAAATTAAACAATATTATAATAATAAAGAAGAAAAATCACACGACTGTTTCCATAATGGCAGGAAAAACATGATAAAATTTAAAAAATCTATTCTTCATAAAGAATCAATAAACTAGGAATAAAAAGAACTTTTATACTTCGATAAGGGATATCTTTTTTAAAAAATATAGCAAACACGCCAGACTTTTCTTTTCTTTTTTTTTTTGAGACAGCATCTCGCTCTGTCACCCAGGCTGCAGTGCTGTGGTACGACCTAGGTTCACTGCAACCCCCACTTCCCGGGTTCAAGCGATTCTCCTGCCTCAGCCTCCTGAATAGCTGGAATTACAGGCAACCGCCACCATGCCTGGCTAATTTTTGTATTTTTAGTAGAGACGGGGTTTCACCATGTTGGTCAGGCTGGTCTTGAACTCCTAACCTCGTGATCCACCCACCTCAGCCTTCCAAAGTGCTGGGATTACAGGCGCAAGCCATTGCACCTGGCCACACACTAGACTTTTCATCATGCCAAGGGAAGGGCTGATATTAAATACCTCCCTAACCATGAATGCTCACAGAGATTGCTGCTACTGGCATGCCATGTCATATACCTATAAGATCTGGGTCACAGCATCTGATTACACTAGGGAAGGGCTACTTCCCCTTAAAATTTATGCTAGGCTGTGAAACCGGGCTTAAACCAAAACTATGCCACATTATATTGCTCTTGTATCACCTGATCACAACAATGAGTAGCAGGAGATTCTGTGCTTAATGCAGTTTAAAAACTATAAAGCCCAAAGCTGTAAGCCCTATCTCAGAGTATGAAAATGCCATTAGACTTCTACACACTGACATAGAAAGAATGGACAAGTGCATCTGGTGTTACTCTAGGCTCTATGAGTTTTCCCCAATGAATGTTACTCCAGTAGGCTTTGTATGAATTCTGCTTGGCCATTTGTGCTTAATTACATAAGAACTGTCACAGAAAGCTGGACATCAGGTCAGGTTTCTACTACAGTTTTCTGGAAGTAAAGCAAAGGACCAGAGGTGAAAAATTCATTTTGGCAGCATGCCCAGTCATCGGGATGGCTAATCACTAACTGCGAATGGAAAATAGCCCTGAAGTCCCAACGAATAAAATATCTGGAAAATAAGACTAGCCGGGTTGGAACCCCTTGGTTGTTATTAATGGCCTTGGTGAGAATCTCCTAGGAAGAGGCAAATTCCAGTGAAGGGAAGGCTAAGCAATCCCTGATGAAATTATATAGATATACACAGAGAAGTAATGATGTAAAACAAGAG
This sequence comes from Cacajao melanocephalus, assembly GCA_963573385.1. Classification (NCBI taxonomy): domain Eukaryota; kingdom Metazoa; phylum Chordata; class Mammalia; order Primates; family Pitheciidae; genus Cacajao; species Cacajao melanocephalus. The sequence goes on along the minus strand of CAUYLG010079176.1, from coordinate 64,316 downwards.
CTGGAAAATATTCTTACAGAAAAGTAAGGGAGGAAGATTTTCTCTAGCATACTTCTACAATAATATAAAGAAAGCTATTATAATAAGGCAGAATGTTGCTGGCACATAAACAGAAATAAAAAGCAGTGGTGAATATGAGTCCAGAAATAGACCAATGCATATAAAGACACCTGATTTATAACAAAACTAATATTGTATAGTAGTGGGTATAGACACATGTTTCAACAAATGGTGCTGAGATGATTAGGTACTCATACAGAAAAGAAAGAAATTAAATTGCTACCTCACACCATACCCATAAAAGAAAAACAAAATGAAACAATTCCAGGTAGATTATAAACCTATAATATGAAAGCTGAAGCTGTAATGCTTACGGAAAATAGTACAGAGGATATATTATGAACTTAAGGTAAGAAAATGTTTCTTGAGCAAGACACTAAACACATTATTTCTAAAGTAAAAGGCTGATAAATGTGACTACCTTACACTTAAGAAGTTCTACTCATCAAAAGACACCAAGAAAGGGAAGAGACAAGCTAGAGTATGGGAAAAGCTATTTGCAACACATAAAATTAACAAAGGACTCACATTTAGAAGACATAAAGAACTCCTAGAAAATCAATGGGTCAAAGCAGAAAACCAAATTAAAAACTGGGTAAAACTCAAACAGGTATTTCAATAGAAAGAATATCCAAATGGACAGTAAACATTGAAAAAAGTTGTCAAACTCATTAGTAATAAGAAAATTACAAATTAAAATCACAATTATTTGACAAGGACACAAAGACAATTCAATGGGGAATGAATCATTTTTCATGAAATGGTGCTGAGACAACTGGATAGCCATATGCAAAGAGTTAAGTTGAACCCTATCCCACAGCATACACAAAAATGATCTCAAAACGGATCAAAGACCCAAATGTAAGAAAAGGTAAAACTATAAAACTCTTAGAAGAAAACAGATGTAAATCTTTGTGACCTTGAATTAGGCAATGGTTTCTTAGGTATAATACCAAAAGCACAAGCAAACAAAACAAATAAATCAGACTTTATCAAAACATAAACTTCTGTGTTTGAAAGAACACTATCAAGAAAATGAAAAGACAACCCAAAGAACTGGAGGAAACATTTGTAAATTATGTATCTGATAAGGGTCTTGTATCCAACATATACAAAGAACTACTACAATTCAACAATAAAAGACAACCTAATGTTTTAAATGGGCAAAGATGTTAAACAGGCATCTCTCCAAAGAAGATATGCAGATTGGCAATAAACACATGAAAAGATGTTCAACATCATTGATCACTAGGGAAATGCAAATCAAAACTACAATTAGATTCACACAACCTCTTTGCACCTTCTAGGGTGAGTACAATAAAAAAGAGACAATGACAAGTGTTGGTGAGGCATTGGACTCTCATACACTACTGATAGAGTTGTAAAATGGTGCAGCTCACTTGGAAAAGAGTTTGGCCGGTCCTCAAAAAGCTAAACACAGAGTTATATCATAACCTAGCAGTTCTACTCCTAGGTATATATGCAAAAAAACTGAAATGTATGCTCACATAAAAAATTACACATGACTATTTATAACAGCATTATTCATTAAGAGCCAAAAATGGATACAAGCCATTTGTCCATCAACAGATGAATGGATAAATAAAATGTGGTATATTTCTACAATGCAATATTATTCAGCCATAAAGAGAAGGAAGTACTGATATTTCTACAATATAAATGAATCTTGAAGACATTATACTAAGTGAAAGAAGCCAGAAATAAAAGGCCACATATTGTGTGATTCCATTTATATGAGATGTCCAGAATAGGCAAATCCAGAGACAAAAAATGAATTTGTATTTTCCCAGGGGAGAGGGAAAAGGAGAATGCAGAGTGACTGTTACTGGGTTGGGAGTTTTCTTTTTGAGGTGATGAAAATGGTCTGGAATTAGAGGTGGTGTTTACACAGCTTTGTGAATATACTAAAAATTAACCATATACTTTTAAAAGGTGAGTTTTATGGTTTATAAGTTATATCTCAAAAGCTACAAGCTGGGAAATTATCAAGGAAATACAAAATGGAATTTAAGTGAACAAGAGCTATAAGCAAAAACAAGGATGAAATCTTACAAGAAAATACTAAATGAACAAGATGCGACTCAAGAGTGCACTTACACTCCCTTTTCTTCAGTGTGCACTTTTTGCTTTGCAATAAAATCTCTGTACTTTCACTATTTTCTGACTCATCCTTGAATTCCTTCTCATGATGGTGTCAAGTCTGGACACCAGCTGGGGCTGAGGTCCATCGGCGTTTGGGGATCCCCCTCCAGCCCACCAGTATCATCTTTATGGCCATCCAGCCCAGAGCATCGTTAACCAAATTAGAACCACCAGCAGTTGGTAAGTCCCACTGGGGCCTTAACTGGAGTCTCTGCATTCTCTGGAGTTATTGCTACTTTCTTCCTTGTTCCTACAGGCTGACTCCCCTCAGCCATAGCGCCTCTGCTCTCTCCAGCTGGAAAACCTAGTTCACCCTGACAGTGACAAGCAGAGGTGGAAAGGCTTTGACCTGAACGCTGAGGTGCCTCAGTCCTCCTGGACAAGAGGCTAATGAGGGTTAGTAGAGTAAAATCCCATACCATGGAGTGGCTGGACAGCTGCCATGGAGCATTATGACTTTTTCCTAGGAAAGGTCTTCTGTTCTCCCAAGGGACCAGCTGCGCCAAGACACTGACCTTGGTTGGGAACTGTTTTCCCTTTCCCATCTTTCTTTAAACACTGCTTTTGCGATTTTCTCTTCTCACGCTTCTTCCTCACACTTCACACAAAAGTTTGGTGAACTCTGGACATAGCAAAATAGGCCCACTGGAATGCCAAAGCCAGGCCTACTGTTCCTAAGGGGGCCCTTCAAGGTTGCTATTAATTGGCCATGCTGAATTCTCTATACTCCCAGGTTTTACTCGGTAATAAATATTCAGATGGATTCCAGCAGGCTTACTGCTTTCAAATTATGTCCACACTCATCCTACTCAACCTTGAAAGCAAAGCCCCAGGGGTCATGGATGCCCGGGGAACAACACTAGGGCTCCAGGGACACCTGGACACCAAGGCAGCCAGCCAAGGGAACAGGGACGACTGTCTTCCTGGCCTAGCCATAAAGCTGGTGTCAAGATCCTGGACATGGCTGGGGCTGAGATTCCATCAGCATGTGGGGACTCTCCCACAGCCCACCAGTATCATCTTTATGGCCACCTAACCCAGAGCATCATCAGCCACATTAGAACCACCAGCTCATTCACCTGGCATTTTGTAAATGCGGGAACTGGTCCCTCTGTGAGGGAAATATACTGTTATTTCTTTTATCTTTCAGGTCATGCCAAGGATAAGTCAAAGCTATAGGTAACTCTCTTTTAGAAGAGAGTGGGTGTGCAATGGCCAGAGAACAGGACCCTAAATTGTAATACCATCTTGCAATTAGATCTTTTTTTGGAAACATCACAAGGAGTGGACTGAAATAGCATATGTATTAACACAAGCCTTCATGGCTCTTTATCAGAACCTTGACCTTCACAGAAATTGCTGCCTTTGTTATGCTCACACCCCTTTAGGGAACCAAATGGGACAGCAGATACCTTGCATGATCCCCTTTTGGGAAATGCAACCCCAGACTCCTGCTAGTCCACCTCCTTACCAACCTTCATACCCTTCTCTACAGAAGGAGCAGAATCCTGCTAGGGTTGCCCACAGTGGCATTTCCTGCCTTCTTGACCATTCTAAGTTATGCCCACTTGGGGAGGTGGCCAGTAGGGACTATCTGGGTGCATATACCTTTTTTGATGTCTGATCTAGCCTACTGCAGACAGAGGTTGGGCCAATCTTCAGAGGACCCAACTAAATTTATGGAGGAGTTTTGGGCTATCTCACTCTCATTTGAGTTAACTTGGGGACATATTCATATTATCTTGTCCATGTGTTATACCCCTGAGGAAAAGCAGTGTATTTGGGCACAGGCCGAGGCTTAGGCTGACAATTTGTCAACTGAGGACCCTGAACAATATACTATGGAGGCCATGTCTGTGCCTAACAGTGGCCCTAATTGGAACTATCAACAGGGCCAGGCTTATCTAAGAAAAAAAAAAATCACATGGTGACTTGTTTAGTGGAAGGAATTAAAAAAAGTACCACTAAGCCTGTGAGCTATGATAAAATCAGGGAAATAACTCAAAGAAAAGATGAAAATCCTGCTGTATTCCAGGGGTGCCTTGTGAAGGCTGTTAAAAAAATATGCTAACATTGATCCCAGTACTGATGCTGGCCAAATTCTTCTAGGGACATACTTTATTAGTTATTCAGTACCTGACATCAGGAGGAAATTACAGAAACTGGCTTTGGGATCCCAAATGTCTATTAATCTAATGTTTGATGTGACTTTTAGGGTATTCAGTAATAGGGACAGGGCTAAAGAGGCTGAAAGGACCCAGCATGGCAAACACTGGGACAGACAGCAGGCCCAAATGACAGCAGTCGCTATAAGCAGTGGCCTACAACCTCAGGGTCACCCAGGGGGATTCTTCACCCATGGAGTAAACAGCCCTAACAGCAAACCTATAGGTAATGGTTGCAGCTTCTAGTGTAGGAAGCTGGAACATTAGAGCAAGGGCTGGTTCATGGTATAAGATCTCAAGGATGCTTTTGTGTGTGTATGTGTGTATCCCTCTGCACATTGACTCTCAATATTTGTTTGTTTTTGAGTGGACTAATCCTGAAACTATTATTACTCAGCAGTACACCTGCACAGTACTGCCTCAGAGCTTTAGGGATAGCCCTTACTTGTTTGGCATTGCCTTGGCATGAGAATTAAGGGAGCTAGAGCTAGAAAGGGGAACCATATTCCAATATGTGGATGACACCCTTGTACGTAGTTCCACTAAAAAGAACTCAGATAAGAATGCCATTCAAGTCCGAAACTTCCTGGGAGAAAGAAGATAATAGGTCTCTCCATCTAAGCCCAGATTTCTAAAATGGAAATAAAATATCTGGGATACATCCTAAGCCCAGGAAACCAGATCTCGTCTGTCAAATAAAAGGAGGCTATCTTAAAGATGACAGCTTCACAAATGAAGAAACAACCATAACTTTCCTAAGTATGGCACAATTTGGATCCCAGGACTTCAGCTCATTACTAAGCCACTGTATGAGGCCCTAACCAGGCCAGAGCATGAGCTGCTTGAAGGGGCTTGTACTATAATAAACCCTATCTTCTGTTCTTATGTTAACAATTCAGTATTAGCTGAACTACAACTTCAAAAGATTTACCAACAGGCTATCCATCTAAAAAATTTCAATAACTCCACCACTCAAGCCATCTGGGATCCCATCAAAGGATACCTACCTAGTGTGACATGGTTCCTACCTTTCCTAGGACATCTAGTAGCTATCTCATCTATCCTCTTATTGCTGCTGTTTACTCCTAGCTTGTTTAAGCTCCTTATAAAGTTTATGTCTTCTAGGTTGCAACAATTCCATGTCAAAATGATAGTCATGCAAGGATTCCAAGCAATCCCTGCCTCACATTCAGACTCTTCTGATGACCCACCCTTGGGACACTTAGAGCAGGCAGCCAGGCAGGGCCAAGGCCCCTAAATCAGCAGGAGGTACGTGCAGAAAACTGACCTCCTCCCTCATCAACCCTTAAGAATAAGGGATTGAAGTCCCTGAGGCCCTAAGGGGGATAAAATGAGACAGGAATAATACTAGGCGGTCGCCTGAGTATAGAAAATTTCAGCCAGTGGTTTCACATGACTAGAGGCTATGGGCTAATAAGTCCCTGAAAAACAGTGTGTGGACCAAGCTGGCTAAGATCTCCCAGACCCAATGAGGCACTGGATTTGACCTAGGTTTCACCTAGGACCTCATTATATGCTCATTAACATACTAAGTCACACACTCACCGGTGCCATGACAGTTCCAAGAACACCCACATTTGGTATGAGTGGGTAGCACTACAGTTCAGAGACATCTCTACCTTTTCCTAGAAATTTTCATGAATATTCTACCCCTTGGTTAAAGCAACCCATAAAGGTAGCAGCCTCAAACCCCCTTGTATGCAATTCTTTCTTGAGTATGCCTGCACTCCCCTTTCTTGAGTGTATACATTTCTCTTTGCAGTAAATCTCTGTACTTTCACTAGAAAAAGAAAAAAGACACAAAATAGAACATGATTCTATTGACATAATGTTCAAAATGAGGCAAAACTAAACTTTACTGTCTAGAGATGCATACCCCGGGTAAATTTGACTTGAAATTAGGATAGTAATTTGCTCCAGGGGTAAATAATCATAATCAAAGAGGACACATAAAGCATTTCTGAGGTACAAAGAAATGTGCTACTTCCTAACGCATGTGGTCATTATAAGGGTGTTCCACAGCAAGTGTATATAATATACACACAACTATTACATTCTATCTATTTTTAGATAGAGTTTTCAATTTAAAATTTTAGAAAGAATACTGCATATTCTCTCTTAGATACAGGGTTCTAAATAGGAGGTCAATTTTTTTTTACCAGTAACATACAAATTAGCTACAGTCTTACTTTTTTTTTTTGAGATGGTGTCTTCCTCTGTCACCCAGGCTGGAGTGCAGTGATGTGATCTCGGCTCACTACAACCTCAGCCTCCTGGGTTCAAGCGATTCTCCTGCCTCTGCCTCCCAAGTAGCTGGGATTACAGGCACCTGCCACCACATCCAGCTAATTTTTGTATTTTTTTTTAGCAGAGACAGGGTTTTGCCATGTTGGCCAGGCTGGTCTCAAACTCTACCCGCCTTGGCCTCCCAAAGTGCTGGGATTACAGCCGTGAGCCACCGTGCCCGGCCCAGTCTTACATTTTTATATTTGACTTCTCCATTTTTGAAATAGTTGTGTTAAAGTCTCCATGAAAAGATCAAGAGGACTTAGTTTCCTGTATTAAGATTTTGCTTTGCATATTTTGAAACTGTATGTTGTTAATATTAAGTGTATACAAGTTCATTCCTATTGTTTTTGGACCATTACTTTTGTCAAAATACAAAATTCCATTTTGTCATTTTTATTTATTTATTTATTTTGAGACAGTCTCTGTCACACAGGCTGGAGTGTTGTGGTGCAATCTTGGCTCACTGCAACCTTTGCCTCCCAGGTTCAAGAGATTCTTGTGCCTCAGCCTCCTGAGTAGCTGGGACTACAAGCACACGCCACCATGCCCGGCTAATTTTTTGTATTTTTAGTAGAGACAGGGTTTTGCCATGCTGCACAGGCTGGTCTTGAACTCCTGAGCTCAGGCAATCTACCCACCTTGGCCTCCCAATGTGCTAGGATTACAGGCGTGAGCCACCATGCCTGGCCCATTTTGTCATTTTTAGTGCTCTACACACTGATTCCTATTCTGGCTTGTATTAATATTGTTACATGGCATTTTTTATGTGTGTGAATGTATAGCTAGTATATATTTTTTATATATTATTTTGAATGTTTCCTGTCATTTTATAAGAGTCTTTTGTAAAGGCATAATAGGTCTCTTCTTTAATTTTGTTTACCCAATCTGAGACTCTTTTAATGTATAAATTCACTTATATTCATTGTGATAAATGTTATATTTTGTGTTCTCCAAGAATGATCCCCCAACATATCCACTTCTAAAATTCCACATCTTTGTGTAGACATTCTATATACCAGAGTTTGTCTGTGTGACCAAAGGAAAACATGAGAGGTGATGGCCTGTCACTTTTGAGATTAGGTTATAAAACACTACAACTTCCATATCAGGCTCACTCTCTCTCTCAATTCACTTGCTTTGGAAGAAGCCAGCTGCCATGCTGTGAGAACATTCAGGCAGCCTATAGGAAGGCTCTCAAAGTGAGAAACGAAAGTATCTGGCCAACAGCCAGGGAGAAACTGAGGCTTGTCAACAACTGTATGAGTAAAATTCTAAGTGGATCTTCCAGGCCCAGATGATTGTAGCCTTGGTCAACAACTTGATTATAAACTCATGAGGGAAGAAACTTGAACCAAAACTGGACAAAGTCTCTCAGATCCCTGACCATAGCAACTGGGGGATAAGAAGTATATCTTATAAGCTGCTAAATTTGGGTCCAATATACCACACAGCAAGAGATAACACATACAGTTACACTTACTTCTACCAGATGTATTTTTTGTTGTCTATTTGAAGGCTTAACTCACTCATTTTTTTCCTTATCAACTTTCAATCAACTTTTCCTCCCTCCATTTTTCTTCAACATTTTGAAAGTTTTACATTCAATTTGTGGTCTTCATATAATTAAATATTACATTAGTTATATTTATAATTAATATTACAATAAAGTTTTATATTATTACTGTATTTTCCTCCCAAACAAGATGATGGCACACAAACACACAGCATACTTTTACTTCCACCTAACACCACCTTCCTTTTTCTTTTTTTGAGATAGAATCTTGCTCTGTTGCCCAGGCTGGAGTGCAGTGGCACAATCTCAGCTCACTGTTACCTCTGCCTCCTGGGTTCAAGCAATTCTCCTGCTCAGTCTCCTGAGTAGCTGGGATTACAGGCATGCACCATCATGCCAGCTATTTTTTGTATTTTTAGTAGAGACGGGGGTTTCCCCATGTTGGCCAGGCTGGTCTTAAACTCCTGACCTCAAGTGATCCTCCTGCCTTGGCCTCCCAAAGTGCTGGGATTACAGGCATGAACCACCCTGCCTGACCAACCACCTCCCTTTTTTTTTTTTTTTTTTTTAAAGCCTATAGCAGCCGGTATTACCAGACAGTCTCACATCCAAGTACTAACCAGGCCCAAGCTTGCTGAGCTTCCAAGATCAGATGAGATCAGGCTTGTTTAGGGTGGTATGGTCGTAAACTAACACCACCTTCTACACCATTACTTATTATCCTCTGGAATTTTAGAGCTTGTTACTAATTTTTAAAAAAATTTTTTTAAACATCAATTCAGAATTATCAACTTTTATACCCAAAATAAGAACAATCCAGCTAAGACGCTCTCAAAGCCCTGACCTACAAAAATTATATGGGAAAATAAATATTTACTACCCTTTTAATCTGGTGTGAGATACGACAGTATGAAAATCATAAGTGAATTACTACAAAATTAATGTGCTCCTACCTCAGAGATAATCACTACACTAACTTTCAATACCATAGGTTAGTTTTGCCTATGTTAAGTCTAAAATTGACATAAATGAACTATATAAAATGTATTGTTTTGTGTATGACTTCTTGGTGAGATTTATTTATGTGATTGCATTTAACAGTAATTGTTCATTTCCATTATGTATAATATTTGACTACATGAATATAACACAATTTATTTTTTGATTCTAGCACACTGATGGACATTTGGACTGCTTCCGTTTTGTGGCAATTCAGGCACAGCGGCTCACACCTGTCATCCCAGCACTTTGGGAAGCTGAGGCAGGTAGATCATTTGAGGTCAGGAGTTCAAGACCAGCCTGGCTAACATGGTAAAAACCCCGTCTCCACTAAAAATACAAAAAATTAGCCAGACGTGGTGGTGTGTGCCTGTTATCCCAGCTATTGGGGAGGATGAGGCAGGAGAATCCCTTGAACTTGGGAGGCAAAGGTTGCAGTGAGCTGAGACAGTGCCACTGCCCTCTGGCCTGAGCAACAAGAGCAAAACTCCATCTCAAAAAAAATTTTTTTGTGGCAATTATGAATAATATTACTATAGGCATCTTGTACAGTTAATCCTTGAACAACACAGGGTTAACAGTGCAAACCCCCATGCAGGTGCAAATCCACATGTAACTTTTGACTTCCCCAAAACGTCACTACTAATAACCTACTATTGATCATCCTGCTGATAACAAAAATAGTTGATTACCACATTTTATGTTGTATGTAATATATATTGTATTGTTACAATAAAGTAAGCTAGAGAAAAGAAAATATTTTAAAAATCTGAAAGAAGAGAAACTATATGAACCATTCATTAACTGAAAGTGGATCATCATAAAGGTCTTCATTCTCATCATCTCACATTGAGTAGACTGGGGTGGAAGAGGAGGTCTTGCTGTCTCAGGAGTAGCAGAGGTGGAAGAAAATCCATGTGTAAGTGGACCCATGCAGTTCAAACCCATGTTGTTCAAGGATCAACTGCATGTCTTTTAACACACAAATGTACGCATTTCTTGTTTAGTTATTTATAAGAAGCCAATTGGGGCTATAATTAGGGGTTTGTGGAATCCACAGGCAAATTTAAGAAGATGTATCTTTACAATATTGAATATTCCAGTCTAAAAACACGGTGTATACTTCTATTTATTTAGGTCATACTTTAAATAATATTGTATAATTTTCTGTGTAAACACATACACAAATTTGGTAGACACATACCCAAGGATTTGATTCAACATAATTATAAATTGTACCATTTTTTCAAAAGTTTATCTTTTTGATTGGTTGCTGGAATAAGACATAAAACTAATTTTGGATATTGACCCTCTATCTGGCAACACTGGTAAATTCACATATGAACTCTAACAGATAATGTACAGGTTATTTTGCAATTGCTATATATACAGCCATGTTGTCTGCAAATAAAGATAGTGTTATGTCTGCCTTTCAAATTTTTAGATATTTTATTTTCTTCACTTATTGCGCAAAGTAGGACTTCTAGCAAAATACTACTTAAAAAATAAAATAGCAGGCATCCTTGTTTCTTCTCATTCACAGACTCAAGGGGAAAGCTTTTAATAGTCTACCAATAAGTATAAAGTTTAGTGGAGTTTTTTGTACTGTTATCAGAATAATCATGTTCCCTTCCAGTCCTGGTTTGCAAAGATTTCAATCATGAATTACCATTAAATTTTATCAACTGCTTTTTTCTGTATCCATTAAGACATTAAGACTCTTCTCCTATATCTTTAAAATGAAGTATATTATGCTATCTTTTACTGTTAGATCAACCTTATACTACAAGAATAAACCCATATTGGGAAATATTTGGTCATTATTTCTTCATATCTTTTTTGCTCCATTCTATCACCTTTGCTTCCAGATTCCAATTACATATGTGTTAAGCCACTTGATCTTATTCCACAGTTCTTTGAGGCTTTTTATTTTATCTGTTTTCTCTCTGTTCTTCAAATTAGTTACTTTCTATTGCTCTATCTTCAAATTCACTAACTCTCTTTGACTCTCTCATCAGCCATTTCTAATCTGCTGTTAAATCCAGTCAGCAAATTATCCGATTCAGTTATTATACTTGTTGGAGCAGAATGGCTCCCCAAAGATGTCCATGTCTTCATTCCTAGAACTGATGAATATGTTACATTACAACATGGCAAAGGAACTTTGCAGATATAATTAAGATTGTCACCTACATTATCCAGGTAGGTACAATCTAATCACATCAGCACTTTAAAACAGACGTGCTAAAAGAGGAGGCAGAAGACATATGGCAGAAGGGCGAGTCAGAGAGATTCAAAGTGCAGCTCAAATTACCATTGCTGGATCGGACATGTATGAATCAACATGCAAGGGCTCAAGAGAGGCCCTTAGTTGCTCACTGAAAGCATGAGAAGGAATACAGGCAACCTCTAGAGGCACAGACTAACCTCCAGCTGAAAGCCAGCAAGGAAACAGACCTACAACCTACAGTCTCTAGGAAATGAATTTGACCAACAACTTAAATGAGATTGGAAGTAGATTCTTCCCCAAAGCCACCAACAAGCAACAGCACCCCACCAACATCTCAAACTTTAGTCCCACGAGGCCCATGTCAGACTTCTAATCTATAGATCTATGAGATAATAAATGGATCTTGTTATAAGCCATTACAATTAAGGGTAATTTGTTATGGCAGCAATAAAAAAACTAACAAATTTTGGTACCTGTAAGTGAAGTGTTACTGCAACAAATATTTCCAATCACAGAACTGACTGGAATCAGGCACTGAGTGGAAGCTGGAAGAATTTTGCAGAATATGATAGATGAGGCCTAGTTTTGAACAGACTTATAAGAAATCTGATCTTAAGTGATCCACCCACCTCAGCCTCCCAAAGTGCTGGGACGTCTATAGTCCCAGCTACTCAGGAGGCTGAGGCCTAAGAATGGCTGGAACCCAGGAGGTGGAGGTTGTAGTGAGCTGAGATTGTGCCACTGCACCTCAGCCTGGGCAGCAGAGCAAGACTATATCTCAAAAAAAAAAAGAAAGAAAGAAAAGAAAAGAAAGAAAGAAAAACAGAAAAGAAAGAAATCTGGTCAGGGCTTATGAACTGCCTATAGAAATCTGGACTTAAAAGATGCTGTAGTGAAGGCTCAGAAGGAAGTGAAAACGTTAATGTAAACTTGAGTAAGGTAGACCTTTGTTATTATGTATTGGCAAAGAGCTTAGGGAATTTGTGCCCTGTAGTTATTTGTGAAGCAGAACTTATAAACAATGAAGTTGGATTATTCACTTGAGAATTCCAAAAATGAAGATGTGACCCAGTTTCATCTTGCTGTTTATAGTAAAATTTCACCTATAGAGAGCAACTTTGGCCTGTGCCCCTAAGTTCTAGCCTGCCTGCAATCCTCCTTCCTGACAGCCTGTCCTTTGAATTTTAAATTTGCTTAGCCAGCCTCCAAATTACATAATAAATAAACAAATCTCTACATACTTATATCCTCCAGGTTCTGCTTTTCTGGTTGAATCCTGACGCAGTACTTTTAAGTTCTAAAATTTCAACTCAGCTCTTTTTGCAGTTTCCATTTCCCCTGTTCATTCATGATAACTATTTCCCATTAAAGTCATGGACAAGGCTGGGTGTGGTGGTGCACACCTATAATACCAGCACTTTGCAAGGCTGAGATGAGTGGATTTCTTGAGCTCAGGAGTTTGAGACCAGCCTGAGCAACATGGCAAAACCCCATCTCTACAAAAAGTAAAAAAAATTAGCCAGGTGCGGTGGTGCATGCCTGTAGTCCCAGCTACTTGGGAGGCTGAGGTGAAAGGATCACTTGACTCTGGAAGGCAGAGGTTGCAGTGAGCCAAGATCATGCCACTACACTCCAGGCTTTGCAACAGAGTGAGAGTCTCTGTCATTCATACATACATACATACATACATAAAGTCAAGGACAAATTTATAATGGTGCTTCAAAGTTTTTGTCTGCTAATTTCAATGCCTGGATCATATCAGGGTCAGTTTCTATTGACTGCTTTTTCTCTTGGCCACTAGTCACATTTTCCAAATTCTTTGTACTTCTGGTAATTTTTACAATCTATTAAATATTATAATGATATATATTTGTTTTGTTGTTGTTGTTGCAGAAAGGTGATTTTATTTAGGTAGAGAAAAGAGAAGAAAAGGATATAATGATATATTGTAAAGACTCTAGAACTTATGGAGTTTCTTCAGCAAGCAGTTTGGCTGAGATCAAACTCCAAACTTTATTTCCTCCATAGTGAGTTTTTTTTTTTTTTTTTTTTGCAGCTGAATTCTCCATTCAGTTTTTTCATCTTACATCTTACAACTACTGCTTTTGGCAGGTTTCCTATTCTCCTGTATGTATGTAGTTCAGTGATTGGCCAATGATTTTTGCAGAGTTTAAAACTGATTTTGAGACTCATTCCTTTTACAGCTCCCTCCTTTCCAGGATTTCCACTCTAAGTTTTCAGTTACTCTTCCAACCTCAAACTATTTTGACCACTCTGTCCAGGAAAAACTGTAGCTTTCTGACATCCTACACTGAGGAATTGTAGAATGCCCTCAAGAGAATAGCCAAAAACACACAAATTTCACCCAGTATAGCTTTTGTCTTTCAGGCATCAACTGCTTCCCTCCAGTTTTTGCTTGCTTTTCACCACTCCCCAGTATTTTCAAATTGTTACGGCTTTTCTTCATTTAGGGGAGGGATATCTTTGTACTAATGACAATCATTATTTGCAGGAGGATTAAGCTAGCCAAACTACACCATTACTGGAAGGAGGAAGCTCAACTGAATATTTTTAAATATTCCACTTTATCTTCTCTGTTGACATTTAAGATCTGTATGTTTTATAAAGATTTTTTTGTTGATAATATTCATCCTCAAGAGATTATAATATTCATCCTTATCACAGTATATCATCAAATAATATACTACTTCATGAATGATATAAAAACTTTACAAATGTCTGTTTTTCTCCCTCATGTCTTTTATACTACTATTTTCATATATTTCACTTCTACATATATATAAGCCCCACAATATGCTGCTGGTTTCAGTAAAAATTGTATATATTTACAATTTACCTATATATTTACCCTTTCTGTTGTTCTTCATTCCTCCTAAAGATCCAGGCATTCATTTACTATCATTTCTTTTTAGCTGGAAAAACTTCTTTTAGCATCCTTTATGATGCAGGTATGCTGGACACCAATCCTTTCAGGTTTTGGTTTTTGTTTTTTCCTGGTTGAAAATGTCTTAATTTCACCTTCATTTGGAAGGATACTTTTAGAGTACAGAACTCTAGATTGAGTTATTTGTTTCAACAATTTTAAGATGTCCATTTTCCTGTGGCATCTATTTTTCTAATGAGAAATCAACCATTCTTACTTTTGTTTCCCTGAATCTAATGTGCTGTTTTTTTAAAAAAGTGACTTTCAAGCTTTTCTTTTGTTCTTTTTCTTTTGGTTTTCAACTTTTTAATTTTGACATATATGACTAGGTTATGATTACGTATGGCTTTATTTGTCCTACTTGAGTGTCACTGACCATCTTGGATTCATTTTAGGTTTGTTGTTATTGTTTTTTGAGATGAGGGGTCTCACTCTGTCACCTGGGCTGGAGTGCAGTGGTGTCATCTCAGCTCACTGTAACCTCTGCCTCCCAGCCTCTCATGCTCAACTGATCCTCCCACCTCAGCCTCCCAAGTAGCTGGGACCACAGGCCTGTACCACCATGCCTGGCTAATTTTTTGTATTTTTTTCTGGTAGAGATGGGGTTTCACCATGTTGCCCAGGCTGGTCTCAAACTCCTGAGCTCAAGTTATCTGCTGTTTACAAATGATCTGAGGAACAGATCAGGCTTCCCCTTTCAGTAGGGCTTTAGTAGCAGTGGCAGATTCTAGAGATCTTTCTCTGTGTGACACCTCAGTTTCCCACGCCACCTAAAAAAATCTTTGTTTCAGAATTCAGCTGTAAGCCTTTCAGGCTGGGGAAGGGGTCTTTTTTGCTCCCTAGATCCATCCCCAGATTATATACCTCAAAAGATCTCTCCCTTTCCTGCTCTTTCCTAGCCTTCAAAAGGCTGTTAAAGTATACTTGGTAAGGTCATATGTGCCTCAGACTTGCAGAATGATCTTGGGCAAATCACTAAATACAGTACTTCAACATTCTCTTTTATAAAAATAAAAGGGATAGATGGAGTAATTCTTAATGTCCCTTCCAACTTTCATATTTAATTATCTACATATCTTCTGATCAATGCATATTTTTTGTTCAATATCAGTCTGTTAATGTGCTATTAATAATTAAGTACACATACAAGAGCATACATTAAGGCAAAAAAAAAAGTTACTTGAAATTCCATAATTGTTTTAAATTAAAAAACATCAAATTCATCTGTAAAGTCAGTACTGCCCAAAAAATATTCATGAAGGAAACAAACTCTAAGGTAAATTAACTTGCAAATAGAAAATAACTCAAGTTTAGGAGAATATACTTACCCATCCTCAGTTTCCTTTAGTAAGCGACTGGCAATTCGGATCAGCATGCAGTAAGCAAACTGTGACTTGAGACCAGATTTGGTAAACTTATTCAACATCTTGGAAACAGCAAGTCGATCATTCTTTCTCAGGTGATACAGGACTCCCAATGCGTGGTACTAAAGAATATGAAGAAGAAGGTAGCACATGGATTAGAAAGACGACAAAATATTTACACAAAAATAGAATCACATGGAATTAAAGATTTTTTTAAAATACTCAAGTCAAATGTACACAAATAGAATATCTTTTTCACACTAAACTAAACACAGGCAAGACAAAAAGGATAATAGTTTCTAATTTAGAAGCTGTAAATTCAGACTGGACAAGTATAAGGAGGTGACATACAATCTGAAGATGGTCCTAGCAGGTTCAACACTGGCTCACACATCCTCAGTACACACACTCACAGGTCCAAGGCTTTACCGGTGTTATTCTGTCTCTATGAGTGGCTTTACATCATCTGTGGCCACTTTAGTAATTTCCTAAAGCAGGCTATAAGAGTGTCATTATCTTGACGCTTTGCATAAAAACACATGATCAGAGTCAAGAGAACAAGAGTGCTTCCCAAAGGAAAAATGACTACTCTGTTTCCTATAACTGAATATGCTCCCATAGAAGTTATAAACATCAAGAGGGCATAAATACCCTCTCAAATAAAATGAGGTACTTTACATAAAATTTCCACCTAAGAATTCAACCTTGTTCCTCTTAATAAAGAATAACCTAATAAATATCAAAAGAAGCTCTTTTTGACAAAAGGGTTTCAAAGTTTCATTAAGTAAAAGCTGCTTCTTACTATTTTTATGATGTCTATAATCAAGGCCTCAGAACTTGGAGATGAGTATCTTCTTACACAAATTATTTTTCAATTAAAAGACTGCAATGATCATCTCAATCTACTACTGAATTTAACAATCTTTCCCAAATATTCCTACAAAGCGTCATTTAGCATCTATGAAACATTTGAGGGGCAGCAATCATAATTAGTGAGATTCCTACTTCATATATGTACTAGGAGCTGCTTAATTTTCCTTTAGTTAATGCTCATCTAGGGACTCAATATACTGCCCCTAAAATACAGGTTTAAAGAACGCTGATCCTGAGACATAAGCTAATGTGATTAAATGACAGTACCTGGACCATAATATTATCACTTGATGCAGCTTCTTGGGCTTCATTGATCCAGCGCTTAACCACATCATAGCTTATCTTCATCATGTGCTAAATACAGGGGAAAAAATGAGAATAAATAATGCATGTTCACTAGAAACTTAGAAACATGAGTTAGTTTTCTTGGAAAACCACTAACAGACATTTCCCAGGAGAAAGAAAACTATGTAGCTCTTATAAGTCTATTTTGTGTCTCTATTCCTGGGGCAACTGATAAATCATAAGTATTTTCTGGGCAACTGATAAATCATAAGTATTTTCTCCTATACCCTTTACAAAGGTGAGTATATAGAGGGGTGTAAAAGGAAGTAATGAAAGAGGAAGAACAGGATGAGGATTAACAATCAATAGAATGGTGCTTAAATAACGTTATCATTACAAGCTTTACTTCTAGGAAACTCCCCTGGAAGAAAGAAAAAGAGTATTAGTATATTTTCTGCTATGAAACTCTACCAATTATACTCCAGAATCAGAAACTCTTATGATTTAGATGTCTTACACATTCACACATATGTAACTGACATTAATCAAATGCAATGTGATAGGTTTTAATGTATAAATTCTGTTCTGTTGAAAAACTGAAAGAAAAAAATTACTAAAAAAAAAAGACTACTTCCTGGGAGGAAATTCAGAAGTGGGGCAGGAAACTTTGGATTGAAGGGTACACGTAGACAAAGGGCACCAGAAAAAGCAGAGGACAAAGAGACAAGTAGTGGAAGTCATAAAGGCAGGTCATAAAGAAGATTTTAAATAAAAGGGCCCTAGGTTTCTTCCCTGTCCCATACCCCACACTTACCCCTCTTTTATTATGTGTACAACATAACTTTCAAATTTCCAAAACTTTTCAAACATATGACAATTTTATGTTTTTAATTCTTCAATGATCCTCTAGATCAGCAATCTCCAACCTTTTTAGTACCAGGGATTGGTTTTATGGAAGACAATTTTTCCACTGACAGAGGGCAGAGGATAGTTTTTGGGTGAAACCATTCCACCTCAGATCATCAGGCATCAGTTACATTCTCATATGGAATTGGCAACCTAGATCCCTCACATGCGCAGCTCACAATAGGGCTTGCATTCCTATGAGAATCTAATGCCACTGCTGATCTGATGGGGCAGAGCTCAGGCAGTAATTAATGCTTACTTGCCTGCCACTCACCTCCTGCTGTGCAGCCCAGTTCCTAACAGGCCACTGAACAGGACTGATTGAAGCCCTGGGGTGGGGACCCCTGCTCTACGTAAAACAAACTTGGATAAAGTAATAAAGTAATAGAGGTGTATACATATTTTTAACTGTCTCATTTGTAAGAGAATCATAGTGATACTTTGTTTTTGCAACTATAAACTGTACCATCCATCATAACTAGGAAGCTGCTTGCTCACTTACTAGGGAAGATACCAGTGCTGAACTGGATACACTGGAAACTTTATCCACAATGGCCTGCTTCATGTATCTTTCGATGGCTTGCAACATTGTTCCCTAATAACATTCAAAAAGAAAAAATTGTTGAGGAAAAACATTTTTATGCAAAATTACTATTAATGCTTCAAAATAATTTTCAAAAACCAATCATGTATTTGTTTCTGTGAAAATATTTAAAATGCACTAAAAGGATAATGTAGTAATAATATCCCAAAGGGTAGGGCCCAAACAACTAAGTTGAAGATTTAGGGAAGAACATTTAAGATCGTATGTAAAGAAGAATAACTGTTCAACGAAGAAATAAACTGTCTCAAAATGTAGAATCTCAGTTTGGAAGAAATACACAAGTAGAGGCCGAACCGATCAGGAATGTTATAAAGAAATTCCTATAGGCAAATGGAGCCTGCTTTTGAAGTTATGAAGATTCCTCTATGTGAAGGGCACATATTACACACAGATCCCAGAGCCCTAGAAATCAAATGTAATATCTGATTATCTTAGATACATAAAGAATTAAATGTATAGTATACTACTATAGTGAGCCCTCAATGCAAAATCCTCTGGAAATATAGTTCTTTGCCTGCTTTTGAAGTTATAAAGATTCCTCTATGTGAAGGACACATATTATACACAGATCCCAGAGAGTCCTAGAAATCAAATGTAATCTCTGATTATCTTAGCTATATAAAGAATTAAATGTGTAGTATACTACTATAGTGAACCCACAATGTGAAATCCTCTGGAAATACAGTTCTTTTTAACTTTAAGTGAGGAAAAAGCACTGGGGAGGTGGTGGCAGATAAAGATGAGTAAAAAGACTAAGAGCAATATTCAGATGAAAAAAGTTTTATTGCTAGCACTAGCATGGTCAAGTCTCATGCTGCTACCAATTTACTGCTAAAAATAAATAAAAACAACCACAAGAAAACAACAGTACAGCAAAAAATATTAAAGCATTTCTATTACTCCTAGGATCCAGATTTACCAGATGTATAATTTGGTCCTGCTCAACTTTTAAAACTTGAGAAGGTTACAAACATACACGTAAAATATAACCAAGTGTGAGTATATAGCTATTACTCAATTTGTTTGGTAATGCCTGGCCTGCCCTTCCTTCTCAGAGTTCTCAGAAAGAGACAGCCTAACATACTACATGACCTCATCCCTCCAGATACTATGAACTGGATCAACGTTAAACACCTGACTCAGACACAGGTGGATACAAGCTACTGGCCTATTGCTGGCTAATCAGATTCTCTCTCTTAAATATTTGAACAAGAGGGCCTCTGTCTTATACATGATGGATCACCACAGTAAATGGCCTGGCCAACATAGTGAAACCCCATCTCTACTAAAAATACAAAAATTAGCCGGGTGTGGTGTGGGTGCCTGTAACCCCAGTACTTGGAAGGCTGAGGCAGGAGAATCACTTGAACTCGGGAGGCGGAGGTTGCAGTGAGCCAAGATTGCGCCACTGCACTCCAGCCTGGCGTGCAGTGAGCAAGACTTCGACTCAAAAAAAGAAAAAAAAATTGCTGTTGAATTCTTAAAGCTGCCCAATTTCTTGGACTGGTGTCTAGTTGTAAGCTTTACCTCAAATTCTGAGAGATTTGTGTCCTATAATAAAACTTGTTCTTTTAAGATAAATTTGAATGGGTTTTTGTTTCCTGCAAGCAATGTACCCTCACCACAATAGTTCAAGAGGGCAAATAAAGTGAGAAAATGGACTAACATAAATGAATGAAAGGAAAAAAATCTGAAGAAAAAAGAAAGCCTGGAGCCACAAAAGCCTTTCTGGTGATCATGTTTCTCTTATACTGAAGATTCACAAAGTTAGACTAGGAAATCCTACTCAATCTACATGGCCACCCACAGATAAACAGAGTGTTCCATTTGATAACTCAGTGAAACAGAGAACTTACATCAGTGATTCTGCAGAGAGCCCTGATGGCCGGGCCTCGGTATACATCTTCTTTTCCAGTCATGTCCTTAGTCAGACTAAGAAAAATCAAATTGGTTAACATAAGATCAATTAAAATCTCTCCCATGGAGTTCACCCCTAGCCAATTTCCAATTGTCCCATAATTATCTTAATGCAGCTACTGATTCAAGAAATATTTATGGAGCATATTCTTTGTATATGTGCTAAGACTACTGTGTAGAAGACTGTTCTAACTCAAGAATATAGCAGTGAGCAAAATTAGCAAAAGGCAAAAGTCCTTTGCCTTCATGGAACTTACATTCTAGGAGGAAGAAAGATAATCACATAAACAAAACAACCCCTTCCCCATAATTTTAGATACTGATAATTGGCATAAAAAATTAACTAAGGACAATGGAATAAAGAGCCCTAGTCTGACATATGCCCCAATCCTAAAATTCCATCAGACTAGACATAACTTTTGAAAAGAAATCAACAAAAAAGAATTAACTCATGACGTATCTCTCCTTGGCATAGCTTTCTAAAATTATCAGTAGCTTCAGATCTTTCTGCTGAGCTTCAAAAACAGGCAGAGGTGTGAACTGAGCTACAAAATTCCATGTCCAGACTTTAAAGTGGTTTTTAACCTTTTATCCTCCCTTCTTTTGTGCCTCATGCATTTATACTACCCCTTAAACTGACTGTCAATCTCTCCACTTCCTCAACTCCTCTCACATAATCCAAAACTACTTGCAACTCTGACTCCATTAGGACACCAAGAGGAAAAAGTTTTGACTGATAGTCCTTCAATTTCTTTCTTTTTCCAATTAGAAAAGTAATTTGGCCACGTGCGGTGGCTCATGCTTGTAATCCCAGCACTTCGGGAGGTCAAGGTGGGAGGATCACTTGAGCCCAGGAGTTTGAGAACAACCTGGGAAACATGGCAAAATCCCATCTTTATAAAAAAAAAATACAAAAATTAGCCTGGCATGGTGGCATATGCCATATGCCTGTAGTCCCAGCTACTTGGGAGGCTGAGGTAAGAGGACTGCTTGAGCCTGGGAGGCAGAGGTTGCAGTAAGCTGAGATGGTGCCACTGTACTCCAGCCTGGGTGACAGAGTAAGACCCTACGTCAAAAAAAAAAAAAAAAAAAAAAGACATTTTGCTTAGAAGTGCCCTGCACTTAAAAGGTTTTGTAGCGTGGGCATTTTTCCCTGATGCACTCTTACTGGTTCTGTCAGATGCAAGCTTGGTTTTCTGGATTTCCAAGAGAATCTATGAACTAGCTGAACATTCAGTAATTTAAGTGCCAAGGGCTATGAATTTTCCTCTGAGCATAGCTTCATTTGAAATAATAGGTTTTCATTAGATTTTAAAATATTCTGTAATTTCAATTTTCACTTATACGCTGGCCAAAAGTTGAGGTTTTTCATTTTATTTTTCCATTTTGACATATATGGGTACTAGCTGTTCATTTTCTTCTCAAAAATAAATGTATCATCTGATTGCATTGTAATGACAGAGTAAGTCTCTATTTCCACTTTCTGGAAATAAGGAGTTTTCAGGGGCTGAATGTTGAATAATTTGTAAGTGTTCAATGAACATTTGTAAAGGTGACTTTTCTACTATAAAGGTAAGGTTTTCATAAGTAGTCATTAATCTGTATCAAGTACATTATTCATATCCTTTACACCCTTAGGTTTTTCCTTCTTTTTATAACAAGGGCTGATACTATTTTGTTCCTATTTACATGTTTTTGTGATTTTTGGCTTATGTACTTTGATGCTACATTAATTAATAAATAATTCATGACAGTTTCTCCTCATTTTGGAAATTTATAAAGTACCTCATTTTTGTCTCATTCAAAACTTTTTGCATTTAATTCAATTTTCTAATTATGAATACCTTCACTCAAGCTTCCCTTCAGTAGTGTTTACCTTACATGCTTTCACCCATCCTTTTATATTCAAATTGTGCTTTGCCTTGTTTTATGTACATCACAATATGTAGCATATAGTTAGTTGTATTTTATTTTTAAACTAATCTGTATTTCTTTTAATAAGCAATGTTCGGTGTTAATTCTGTAAATTTGTGCTACATCTCTTATTTTTAATACTTCCTTTGTTTCCTATAAGACAGTGTTATCCAACAGAACTTTCTGCAATGATGGAAAATGTTCCACGTCATTCAATATAGTAGCCACAAGCTACATGTGGCTAACAAGCCCTTGAAATATAGCTAGTATGACTAATGAACTGAATTTTTAATTTTATGTAACTTAATGTTCACCATAACAGCCATATGTATCTAATAGCTATCTTATTGGACAATACAGATGTAAGAATGTGTTTTGTTTTCCTAAGTGAATGTGTTTTCTTTCTGAAATCTGGGAGATTTACACTCTAATTTAGTTCTTTTTATGGCTGCCATAAAACTTCAGATAAAATAGTTAAGCTACAAAAGCAAAATAAAATAAATAAATAATGCACATAAGCTTTCTCCTCTCATCTGCCCTCCTGTGTATCTCTAAATTTTTGTATTTTTTTTTGTGTTATCATGGATTTATATCTTGACTCACAATTCCTACAGTAGTTTAACCTTACTTCTATTACTGAATAAATTCAATGTTCACTGCTAATTCATTTCCTGTAACCCTTGTATTACAGAATTCACTCTTTTAACTTTTGGATCAATATAACTTCAATGTTTAATTTTACTTTTGAAGAAAAGCTCATAAGTGTTTGGTCCCTGACTTCTTCCCAGTGTGGAAGTCTGCTTGTCATCCCTGTACTTGAATGACAATTTGCTTAGCTGTATTATTCTGGTATCACATGTTCTTTTTCTGAAAACTTTGCAGACACTGTCCCCATTCTTTTCTGACACTGAAAACTGCCATGAATGGCTGAAGTCAGCCTTAGTTTTTCTTACTTTTAAATGACTAACTTTTTCTGCCAGAAGTCTTAAAAATTATTTGTTTCTCTCCACAGTACAAGTTAACCAAGATGCATCTTGGTGTTAGTCATTCTGTTACAATTTTTGTTGGAATACAGTATGCTATTTTAATATGTAGATATGTTTTTAAAAGTTCTTCTCATTTTTAATGTCTTCTTTATCTATAAATAGGCTTACTACTTCAGCAATGTCAAAAGTTTTGCCCTCTCATCTCTATTAAATGGCTTTAATCTTTTTCTTTTAGTTCAACATTTCAATGAGTGTCTATTATATGTAAGACACTGTTTCAGACATTTAGGATACTTTAGTAAGATTCCTGCCCTCAGCAAGCATACATTCTGACAGGGAACAATCTGGTAAAAATTTCAGGCTTTGCAGGCTATGTGACCACCCCACAACCACTCAATTTGGTTGCTGTAGCATAAAAGCAGCCATACACAATACCTACACAACCCTCTGGCTCATAGAGTGGAGCTGGGTGTCACAGGGGTTATTTTCAACTCTTGAAACCTAAAAGTCTGCTTGATTACACTTAAAAATTATCTGGTGCTAGTGACTCCTTTCTTTCCTCCCATTGTCTCCTTTTCCAAATGGGAATGTATATAATTGTTATTCTATGCCTATCCCACCACAGTATTTCGGGGGCATATAACTTGTTTTCTAGTTTCACAGGTCCATAAACAAAGAGAAGAATTCCGTCTCAGGACAAATTATACCCAGAAACTCACCTATACTGGAGTTAGATGATTAGATGATGAGATTTGGGACTTTGAGCTATGATATTTAATGAGACTTTGGACCTGAGTTCATGCAATTGGTTTAGATCTTGGAAGATGATTATAATACGGTGAATGTATTTTGCATACAGAATGGATGTAAATCCTTAGGGACCAGACGGAAGCCGGTGGTAAGCTAAATAATGGACCCCAAAGACATCAAAGTCCTATTCCCTAGAACCTGTAAATGTACCTTATGTGGCAAAAGGTACTTTGCAGATGTGATTAAGTTAAAGACACTGAGATGGGGAGAGTAAATTGAATTATTTGGGTGAGCCCTAAATGTGATCACAAGTGTCCCCATAATAGCAAGGCAGAGGGAGACTTGACACAGGACGTATATGTGACAATGAATCAAGAGACTGGAATGATGGGAGGGGGAGTTAGGATTCTAGGAATGCAGATAGCCTTAGGAAGCGAGAAAAGGCAAGAAAACAGATCTTCCCTTAGAGCATACAAAAGGAACCAGCTCTGCCTATACTCTGACATTAGCCCGGTGAAACTGATTTTAAACTTCTAGTCTCCAGAACTGTAAAATAATTTGTGTTGTTTTAAACCACCAGATTTGTTAGGTTACTAAGTTTGTGGTAACTTATTACAGCAGCACTGGGAAATTAATGTACAGGAATGGCATACTTACTCTGAAAGAGTGTTTGTAAATATTTTAGACTTTACAGGTTATATGATCTCCTCACAACTACTCAATTCTGTAGCTACAGCACAAAGGCAGTTATACACAATACAGTAAGAAACAGGTGTGGCTGTGTTCCAATAAAACTTTATTTATAGCCAAGGCATGGTGGCTCATGCCTGTAATCCCAGCATTTTGGGAGGTCAAGGCAGGCGGAACACTTGAGGCCAGGAGCTCAAGACCAGCCTGGCCAACATGGTGAAACATTGTCTCTACTAAAAATACAAAAAGTTAGCTGGGCGTGGTGATGCGCATCTGTAACCCCAGCTACTTGGGAGGCTGAGGCGAGAGAATCACTGGAACCCAGGAGGTGGAGGTTGCAGTGAGCCAACATCATGCCACTGCACTCCAGCCTGGGAGACAGAGTGACATTCCATCTCAAATTAAAAACAAAAAACAAAAACACTTCATTTACATGGTTTTGGCCATGGACCACAGTTTGCCAACCCAGGTCCTATACCTCTGTCATACCTTTGGCTGTCCTGACAACAAAGGCTTGCATAAAGGTAGTTTATTTGGGAAGGTGTTCAAAAGGAGAAGTGAGTAACAGGGAAATGAACAGGGAAGGAGGTAAACACAATATAAAGACCTTTTTTTGAGTGGGCCACTGGTGCTGGCAATTGGTTACTTAATGAGCAATCTTCTGAGGAGCCTTATGAAATACATCTCAGAACCACTAACTGTTAGCCTCTTGCTGAATGTTAACCCCAGAGTATTAACTCCCTCATACTTCTGGGGAGTACACATGTGAACTGAAAGTGGATCTGAGTAGGCAAAAAACACTCAGTGCATACTTGAAATAAGGCAATAACAATGCAAGTGAGCTGAGCCCCACACAGAATTGCTCATCATGCCACAGTTGGAATCAAAGATAAGGCCTAGACCATGTGAAGTGGCTCAAAAGAAGTGTCCAATACAGTCTACCCTTTCCACCCCTCAAATGTGTTCATGTCCATTAAGTCTAACCTATCATGGAGGCTTAATGACTATAGCAGTCACTATTTCTACAAAAGACTAAAGGAAGGTGAGTGGAACATGGTTCAATCCTTGCTGCTACAACTAGTTCCAAGGACATAATTGATATTCACCATCTCCTTCCTATAACCACCCATTCTACGTTTCCCTCCCCACTAGTTTCATTTAGTTTTGTCTACTTATCCAACAGTTGGATAAGTATTTCATCTAGTTTTGGCTACTTATCCAACAGCTGACTCAAACCTTTATTCCAAAGGATGTGAGCCCTGTGTTGGATGTACCCTGATTGAATCACTGGTTGTTCTCTATCCCTACCACCACTGTCAGAGGCAAGAAAGCACCAAAATATACTCAAGTGAATGCCATGAATTCTAGACAGAGTCCTTTCTGCACCATTATACACCATTTCTGATAGGAATCAAGGTCAATGACCTCTATGAGGATGGTGGCATCTTTCCTTACCTTCACTAAAATGAAGAATTCAAAGTTACCTAACAGTGATCATTATTCCAAATATGCAAACTGGCTCGTTTTTGTGGCCCTGACTTCTCTAACATGGGAGTGTCAGCTGCCTGTGGTTGCCAAGGGGTCACTCAGACATATATAATCCAGAAGTGTGGGGTATTTCCGTGCTGAAGATAATCCTCAACCAACCGGAATCAAGAGCTAATGAGTTAAATGCTTCTGTTCTTTCACCCCTGAAAAACACTGGTCCCAGGAATTAGGGTCTCTAATCCACATTCAGGGTGCAGATGGGATGCTGTCTTGGTCCATTCCAGCTGTTATCACAAAATACGTTGAACTGGGTAATTTATAAAGAACAGAAATGCATTTGCTCACAGTTCTGGAGGCTGGGAAGTTCAAGATCAAGGAGCCAGCAAATTTGGTATGTGGTACAAGTCCCATTCCTCACAGATGGTGCCATCTAGGTGTCTTCAGGTGGCAGAAGAGAGGAAGGCAGCTCTTCGAGGCCTCTTTTGTAAGGGCATTAATCCTATTCATGAGGGCAGAGCCTTTACGACGTACTCAACCTCCTGAAGGCCTTACCTCTTAATACTACTGCATTAGGAATTAAGTTTCAACATGAATTGACAGGACAGAAACATTAAAACCATAGCAGATGCAGATTCTATAAGTAGGTTACTATGCGTGAGGGTGAGAGGGGCCCATCCTACTTCTATCTCTTGATTCCTGGACCTACATATTGGTTTTGACATGTAATTAAAATTTTTTTTATGTAGTAAAATTTATCAATCTTTTCTTTTATTGCCTCTAAAATTTTGCTCATAATTAACAGAGCTTTTCTCTACACTAAGGTTAAAGGGGAATACATCCATCTTTTCTATTACATGCATGGTTTTACTTTTAAAAAATTTATATGCCTTATTGATATGGAGTTTACTCATGTGTATGATAGGAAATATGAATCTCATTTTATCTTTTTCCAAGTGGTTATTTAATTGTTCTAGCATCATATATTAAAAGGTACATGTTTACCCCAATGACTAGAGATGCCACCTTATTAAACAGTATGCCACTACACTAAATTTCCCTATGTATTTGGGTCTACTTCTGTACTTTCCATTTGTATCAGATTGTATCTGAAAAACATAGATCAGTCTGACCAAGGTGACCACATTACAGACTCACCACACAATTTTATTCCACAGTCTATTAGTCTGTTCATGTGCCAGTACCACACTGTTTAAATTGTACAGGTCTTAGATTTACTGACTAGTAGGGCTAGCTTCCCTAGTCGCATCCCATTCCTCATGGTTTTCCTTTTTCAGTGATTTCCCAGCTATTCTTATATTATTTTTCCACATGAACTTTAGCACCAACTTGCCTAACTCCATAATATGGTCTGTTAGTATTTTCACTGGGATTCCACTGAATTCATAAATTAGTTCAGGGAGGAGTAAAACTTTTATAATGTTGAGTTGGCCTATTAATAAACAGGCAATAACTTTGGGCATGGTGGTGCATGCTTAACAGTCCCAGCTACTCAGATGGCTGAGGTGGGAGGACTGCTTGAATCCAGGAGTTTGAGGACAGCCTGGGCAACATAATGAGACCCTGTCTCAAAGAAAAAAACTGAAAAACAAAAAAAATTTTTTTTCAAAAAACAAGATATCTTTACATTTGTTTAAGTATACTTTGAGTCCTTCAGGAGGATCTTAGTCTACTTGGGCTGCTATAACAAAATACTATAGACTAGGTTGCTTATAAACAATAAACATTTATTTCTCACAATTCTGGAGTCTAGGAAGTCCCAGATCAAGATACTGGCAATCTGGTGACTGGCATGGTCGTGTTTCCTGGTTCAGATGGCATCTCTTCCTGCTGTGGAAGAAACTAGCTAGCTCTCTGCAGTCTTTTCATAAGGACACTAATCTCAATCCCAAGGGCTCCATCCTCGTGACCTAATCACCCCCCCCAAAGGCCTCACTTCCCAACACCATGAACTTGGAGGTTAGGAATTCAAAATATACATTTGGGAGAACATAAACATTCAGACAAGAGTAAGGGGCTTAACATTTTTTCTGTTTTGTACATTTATTATCAAATCTATTCCTAAGTGTTTAATCTTTTTGGTTGTTGTTGTAAATGGGGTTCTGTCTACTATTATGTCCTCTATGTGCTGTTTCTAATGAAAATTATTGATTTAAAAAATTTTTTTTTATTTCAATAGTTTTTAGGGTACAGGTGGTTTTCGGTTACATGGGTAAGTTCTTTAGTGGTGATTTCTGAGATTTTAGCGTACCCGTCACCCAAGCAGTAGACACTGTACCCAATATGTAGTCTTTTATCCCTCACCCCCCTCTGAACCTTCCCCTTCTGAGTCCCCAAAGTCCATTATGTCATTCTTATGCCTTTGTGTCCTTGCAACTTAGCTCCCACTTATAAGTTAAAACATATGATATGTGGTTTTTCCATTCAAGTTATTTGACTTAAAATAATGGTCTCCAGTTCCATCCAAGTTGCTGCAAAAGACATTCTTTTGTTCCTTTTTATGGCTATATTCCATGGTGTATACACACACCACATTGTTTTATCCACTTGTTGACTGATGGGCACTTAGGTTGGTTCCATGTCTTTGCAATTGTGAACTGTGCTGCTATAAACATGCATGTGCATGTGTCTTTTTCATATGATGACTTCTTTTCCCTTGGGTAGATACCCAGTAGTGGGATTGCTGGGTCAAATGGCAGTTCTACTTTTAGTTCTTTAAAGAATCTCTATACTGTTTTCCGTAATGGTTGCACTAACTTATATTCCCATCAGCAGTGTAAAAGTGTTCCCTTTTGACCACGTCTATGACAACATCTACTGTTTTTTTGACTTTTTAATTATGGCCACTCTGGCAGAAATAAGGTGGTATCTCATTGTGGTCTTAATTTGCTTTTCCCAGATGATTAGAGATGCTAGACATTTTTCAATGTTTGTTGGCTATTTGTATATATTCTTTTGAGAAATAAGACTACTGATTATTACATATGAATTTGATATCCTGCTATCCCACTAAATTCTTCTATTGTTTGCGTTCATTTTATCACTGATTATCTGGGGTTCCTAGGTATTCAATCACATCATCTAAAAACAGGTAGTTTTACTTTTTTGTTAACTCATTCTTATGTTTAAAATTGGTTTCTGTTGTCTAACTGCATGGCTAAATATCTCCAGTACAACGTTGAATAGCAGTGAAGATACCGAACATTCTTGCCTTGGTTCCTGATCTTAGTGGAAATGCCTCTAGTGTTTCCCCATTAAAAAAATAGGGTCTTTTTTGAAAAGACCCTATTTTCAAACTTATTTCAGAGACTAAGTTTCAAATTTATTTCAGAAACTACAAATTTGTCTTAGATTTTTACATTTCTTCTGTTTCAATCATTATTTACCCCTTGTCATTTATTTTGTATATTTATGCTTTCTCCTTTTTTTCACCAACTTAGCTTATGGTTTATTTATTTTGTTAATTTTTTTAAAAACAGGATTTTGATTTAATAACTAGATATGTTTTTCTATTTTTTGCTAATTAATTTTTGTTTTCATCTATATTAATTCCTATCATGTGCTTTATATTGAACTTCTTTGTTGTTCTTTAGTTGTTTTGAGCTAAGAATTTAATTCTTTTTTATTCTTTCTTTTTCATTGATAAAAGGTATTTACTGCAATGAGTTTTCTTTGATCACAGTTTTAATTCATCATATAGATCTTTTAAATTATTTTTAATTGACACAAAATTGTATATACTTATGGGTACACAGTGATGTTTTGATAGATACAATGCATGGTTATCAAATCAAGGTAATTAACATATCTATCTCTTCAAATATTTATTATTTCTTGTACTGGGAACATTCAAAATCCTCTCTATGAGCTATCTGAAAATACATAATAAATAATCATTAACTACAGTCATCCTGATTATAGTTTATATGGTGATTTGCCTTTTTTCCCCCAAAATTCTGTTATTTAAGTTTGCATTTCCTCTTTCACCCAGAAATAACAGATTTTAAAGTATTCTGATGGAAGGTTCTTTTTCTTTCTGTCAACAAATTCTAGTTTTACTGTACTGTGATTAGAGATGTGGTTTATAATATTTCTACTTTGTGGGAATTATTGATGTTTTCTTTGTCATCTAACAATGAATTTTTCTGAATGTGCTCAGGGTACTTCAGGATGTGTATTCTCTACTATAAAGGTGAAGCACTTGACATATATACAAAAGATCTACTCTAGGTTACTTAGATTGTATATTCCCTATTTATTTATCTACTTTATCTCTCTTGCACTAAAAGTGAGCTAATAAAATATATTATTCATGTGTCTCTAGCTGTATCTCTCTACATCTCCACGGTTTTTCCTTCATAAAGGTTGTTGTGGTATTATCTCTTCATATATACCAATAATATATTTCCACTGTGGATTGTGGCTTTAATCATTACAAAGCGTCCTTCTTTGTCACATTCAATGCTTTTAGTCTTCAGTTCCAGTTTGCCTGGCATCTACTTTACTTTGTTTTTGTTTCCATTTTCCCGTTAAAATTTTGTCTGTCCCTTTGTTTTCTGCCTCTCTGCAAGACTTTAAGTGTGTCTCTTGCATACAGTATTGTTTTGTTTGTAAGCCAAACTGAATTTTTTTTCTTTTAGCATATGGATTAAGCCTATTCACGGTTATTGTTATAACTGATACACTTGATTTTGGCTCTATCATAATAATCAATGAAGATATGTATTACATTATACTTACTGCTTCTGTCTCTAAGAGATACATATTCTTTGCCTTTATATTTTACATTTTGGTAGTTAGGAAGACTTGCATTTTTTAACTCTGAATTCTTTTGTGATTAAATTTTTTTGATGACCTTAGTCATTTCATTTTCTCATTTATTTTACTATGTCAGGATTAATAGGATTTTTCTCCAGTATTCTGTAGCACCCACCTGTTGACTATACAACAAGGTTTTTCTATTTTACTTTTCCTATCCGTTCTCCTCCCATTTTTTCATCATAGTATTTCTTTGTCATATTATCATCATCATATTCTTTGTCAGCATATAACATTTTTAAATTAGTCTTCCACATTCATTTCCACTGTTTTGCTCTCACATAAACATTTTATATTTTAAAATGCTTACCATCAGTCTTTTCAATAAAGTTTTCCCAGATGTCATTTGACTAGATAAGGTTCATCCTCTAGAAAGCTCCTCAGAAAGAGCTAATGGGTACAGAATTCCCTATACTCCTGTATGCTGAAAACTGTTTTACATAGCCTTGGTATTTGGAAGACAGCTTCCTTAGATAAAATCAGTCACTCACACTTTCACTGGGTACTTTTAAAATACTGCTCCATTGTTGCCATACTTTGTATGTTGATTTTTCAAAAGTCTGATGCTAGTTGAATCCTTTGCCCTTGTAAGTTGTTTGATCTTTTTTTGCCTCAAAGCCTTAATAATTTTACTTTAAATTCTGATAGTTTCACTACAGTATGTCTCAGAATTGATTATTCTAGGTTAATATTCCCAGTTACCTAATGGAACCTTTCGATCTGTAGAAGCGGGTCTCTTACTAGTTTTGGAAAGTTTTCCTGGATGACAGCTTTAAATATTAGCTTTTGCTTTTCTTCTTCAGAGACTCTGAGAAGATGAACATTGTCCTTTGTTTCCCGTCTTCCACTTCTACTACTTCTCTCCGACTCTCATTACTTCTTTCTTTGGGTCACTTTCATTCTCTTCTTTGGTTGTTCTTTCTTTAGCGGCCTTTACTAAATTTTCATTTGAATCTATTCTATCTTGTGCATCTCATATTACATTTCATTTCTGAGGTAATTTAAAATTTTTCTTCCATCTCCTCCCTGAGTTCAAAGAGCTCCTTTTCAATTTTCCCTGTTTTTGTGTGTGTAAAATTCAAGATTGCATTTCATATCAGCAAATGCTAATTTGAGCAAATTCATTTCTGTTTGGAGTGAAAACTTTACTATTTCTTCTGCTTCATGTTTGGGAGGTTGGAAGATTGACTTGTGCAAAATTTTGCTTTCCAGTTTTCTGCAATCATTACAGACTTTTCTTTTGGTTCACTTTTAGTAATACTGGGATATTTTCAAGTTTCTTAGTTTAATGGCACACTTTACTTTTCTTTGCCTAGGGAAATCCAGGGCTTTGGAGGGATCTGTATGTGTTTTATTGACAGTGAAAGGGTTAAAAGAACCTCTGATTTTGTGGTTCTTAGTGACAGAGCAAGAGCATCACCATCTTGGACAAGCACTGCCATTTTAAAGTTCACCTTAATAAAAAACTGCCTAAATCCAAAGGGCATCAGCCTAATGGCTAAAGTCAGAATGACCATAAACTACAAATGACATCTCCGACCAGAAACATTCCAACCATAAGATAAACCGCCCTCCTCCTGGACCAGAGACATGCCAGCTCCAAGACAACCTCCCCTCTGGCCAGAGACATTCCAACCCCACTGTAAACCTCTCCCCAACACAGAAACATTCCAAGCTGTGATAAGCTCTCTCACCCTAAAAAACCACTAAATACTCTTAGTCTTTAAGAGAGATGGCTCCTGACCAAAATTGGCCAGAAGCCCCTCTCAGGTTTATTCTCCAAAATAAACCTGTTTTTGACTGTTGAGCTACTTTTCATGTTTCTTTCCTCTTTCTTTAACTCTTACACTTAGGCCTTCAAGAACCCTAAATATCTACCTTTCCTTCTTTTTCCCTTTGACCACCTGATTGCCAAAAGTCACTTTTTGCCACTTTATTCTTTTTGCCTTTTTTCTCTTGAATAAGTATATATTTGGAACACTGTCGCTTTATGTTATGCTGGTCCTTTTAAATTACACTTGTCCTTTCATGTTGAGTATTTTCTCTTAAATTGTGTGTCTAGCCTTTTTTTTTTTTTTTTTGGAGACAGGGTAGCTGTGTTGCCAAGGCTGGACTGCAGTGGCATGATACTGGCTCATGGCAACCTCCACCTCCCAGGCTCAAGCGATTCTCCCACCTCAGCCTCCTGAGTAGCTGGGACCACAGGCACACCCACCATGCCCAGGCAATTTATGTATTTTGTTTGGTAGAGATAGAGTTTCACCATGTTGCCCAGGCTTTTCTGTTGTGTTTAAATCTTTAAATCAAGTATACTTTGAAATCCTTTTCCTATAGTAAATGCTCTTATCTTCCCTATTAACTGTTTAGTATTTTCTGAATTACAACTGTGGAGTCCTAATTAAAGAAAAGAAGTCAGGGTGGCAGGACCAAGGAAAAGCAAAGAGAATGCAGATAAGCTGTAAGTCTGCCTTTCTTCATGGTCCAGGACACATAGCCCTCCCGCACAAATAACTCACAATCTTCCTGTGCTCAACTTATCACTAGACCATCAGCTGATAGAAAAATGCAAGTTAGCTAACTGCAACCTTGGAGTTATCAGTACTGCACAAAGTCCTGTTCAGCACAGCACAGGCACCATCCTATAAAATCCCCAGCAAGCCTCTGTCTCCCTGAAGTCAGCTCTGCTCTTGCTGGCTGAGCCACTGTCCCTTAGCAACATGTTTTCACTTTTTAAAATAAATCTGTCTGTCTTTACCTACACCTGTTTTGTCAATTCTTTATACCCTCTTCATGACACCAGCCCCAGATAGTCACTACCCACGGCAACAACTTTAATCTTTCTAGTTGTTGTTCCCACCTGATGGTTGCTAACCTCCCTCTTTTATCTATCTACAATTTTAGTGACTGGCCACTGCTTGCTCCAAAAACTTTAGGAGTGGGGAGGGGGGTGCAGAGGAGGGATGAGGGATTACCATACTAGCATTTATCAGTTTTTCTTTTTACTCAAAGTTGTTTTGTACTTTTGAGTATTTTCTGAATTGAAGTAACTCTGAGGGTGTGGTTTTACCAAGAACTGTAGTTGTAAAATTATTTTGTATCATTTAGGGAGATTTTGAGTGGTTAATTAATATATAGCCTTCATTGTCTTCAACTAACTAGAAGCTAATATATGCCATTTAACTGGTATGTTTAGACAATTCATTATTACTATAATTACTGATTATGACTAGATTAAAATCTGTCGTCTTGCTATTTTGTTTTCTGGGTTGTCTGCTTGTTTGTTTTTTGCAGGAACCTGGAGTTTTATTATTACTCAATTCAGTCTGTGGTCTTGCCAATTTTATATTTGCTCCATCTGGTCTTTGTTTCTCTGCCCACCTTGTCTACCCCTGCCCCTTTCTGCCTGAGTTTGGGTTAACTGAACACTTTTTTCTTTTAATAACTTCAGTACTAATTATTCCATTTTACTTCCTTTACTAGCTTACTGTTTATACTTCCTTAAATTTTTTTTTAGTTGTTAACCAGGGTTTATACTTTGTATCTTCACTTAATCATTCTACTTTCAACTAACAGAGTATCACTTCCTGGCTAGCATAAGAACCCCACAAGAGTACATTCCCAATACTTTCCTTCTATTCTTTGTGCAATTGTTCTAATATACTTCACTTTTATATATGCTTTAAACACATTATACAACTATTTTTTAGACATACAGTTATTGCCCAGAACAATTTTTCAAAAAGAAAAAAGTGAATGTTATTTTGCCTTTACTTATTTCCAGTGCTCTTTTTGTGTAGCTCCAAGTTTCTGCTTGGTATTATATTCCTTTTGTCTGAAGAATATCCTTTAACATTTCTTGCTAGGTAAGATAGCTACTAATAAATTATTAGTTTTTGTTGTGTAAGAAAGTCTTTAGGCTGGGCACAGTGGCTCATCCCAGTAATCCCAGCACTTTGGGATGCTGAGGCAGGAGGATCACTTGATGCCAGAAGTTCAAGATCAGTCTGAGCATCATAATGAGACCTCTTTCTACAAAAACAAAAATAAAAAATTTGCCAGGCATAGTAGTGTGCATCTGTAGTCCTAGCTACTCAGGAGGCTGAGGTAGAAACTGTTTGAGCACAGGAGTCATGACACTGCACTCCAGCCTGGACAACAGAGCAACACCTTGTCTCACAAATTAGTCTTTGCTTTTCTATCACCTTTTAAAGATATTCTTACTGGGTATAGAATTATGGGTTGATACTCCATTGTCTTCTAGCTTGCATGTTTTCTGAAAAAAAAAAGTCTACTATAATCTGTTTCTATCAGTATAATGTTTCCTCTTTATTTTTTGGCTACATTTAAAATTTTCTCTTTAAATTTTCTTTTTGGCAATTTGACTGATATGCCTCAGGGTATGTGTGTGTATCCCACGTGCTGTTCTCTGAGCTTTCTGGACATGCATTTTGTTGTCTGTAATTAATTTGGGGGAAAAAATGACCGTTATTACCTCAAATGCTTTCTCCTTTCTCCTTCTGGAATTTTATTTATTTAGAGACAGAGTCTCACTCTGTCATACAGACTGGAATGCAGTGGCATGATCTCAGCTCACTGCAACCTTCACCCACCGGGTTCAAGCAATTCTTCTGCCTCAACCTCCACTTCCTGGGTTCAAGCAATTCTTCTGCCTCAGCCTCCTGAATAGCTGGGATTACAGGCATCCACCACCATACCTGGCTAATTTTTTGTATTTATAGTAGAGTTGGGGTTTCACCAAGTTGGCCAGGCTGGTCTCAAACTCCTGACCTCAGGTGATCCACTCACCTTGGCCTCCCAAAGTGCTGGGATTACAAGCATAAACCACCACACCTGGCCCTTCTGGAATTCTGCATATGGTAGCATATTTGATATTCTCTCAGCTCTTAGAATTCTTTTTTAGAAATTCTTTTTCTGTGTCCATTTAGGTCATTTTTATAGACACAGACTTATCTTCAGTTACATTTATTCTTTCTTTGGCTATGTTGAGTCTACTAATGAATCTGAAAGCAATCTTCATCTCTGCTACTGTTTTTAATTACTAGCATTTCCATTTGTTTCTTTTTTTTTTGAGATGGAGTTTCACTCTTACCACAAAGGCTGGAGTACAATGGTGCAATCTCGGCTCACTGCAACCTCTCCCTCCTGGGTTCAAGCAATTTTCTCACCTCTGCCTCCTGAGTAGCTGGGATTACAGAAATATGCCACCACACCTAACTAATTTTTGTATTTTTAGGAGACAGGGGTTTCTCTATGTTGGCCAGGATGGTCTTGAACTCCTGACCTCAGATGATTTCCCCTACCCTGGGCTCCCAAAGTACTGGGATTACAGGGGTAAGCCACTGTGCCTGGCCTCATTTGTTTCTTACAGTTTCCATCTTTCCGATTAGAGTACTCATGTGGCCTTGCATGTTGGCCATGCTTCCTTTATAGCCTTAAACATATTTAAATTCTCTGTCAACATCTTCCATACATACATTCAACACTGGTGTTCATATGTGACTCTGGTTCTGATGACTGCTTTATCTCTGAGAAATAATCTTTTCTTCTTGTCTTTTGCTTTCTAATTCTTTGTTAGCCAAACATCATGTGTGGGACAGTAGACACTTAAATAAATTGTTTCACACTTTGAAGTAGGGGCATGTTTCCTTCTGCTAAACCCATAGCTCAAAGTTTTAAATCTAATTGAGAGTTGAACTGGGTTTGGTTTCCTGTTGCTATGTCTACCCTCAGTACTTCATAGGCTTGGCTTCAGACTTCTCTAGTGATGTCTAGGTTGAGGGCTGGTGGGTCAGAGGATTTTCTTTGTCAATGTGTACCACCAGCTTTTGGTCTTTACCTAGCCCTTCACAGAAGGCCAATTTCTTGCAAGTTACTTGTCATTCAACACAGCAGGGGTTAGGGATGGGAAAGTGTTCTTTATTTTCTAATTATATCTGTCTAGGCAGACACCATGTTCCTGGGTCTTATGAATGTGGCCTTCTCAGTACTTCTGCCTCTTCCAGAACTGTAGTTCTGATTACAGGACATATTCTTGTCCCTCTCCTAGGGGTAGAAAAGTTTTTTCCCGTCCCCTTCCCATGGCTGCAGTGACTTTTCACCAGTATCTGGGAAGGAGTATTTGTTGCCATCCCATAGATTAAGGCTTTTCTTCCACAGGAGAAACAAAGAAAAAGAATCCTAGGGCCCTTCAATACTCCTACCAAGGTAGCTGTTTCCTGCTCCCAGTTCCGCACCATGACAGAGATATCCTCAGGACTCTCATATGTTCTGTGATCACTCAGTAGGATTCACGGAGAAAAACTTGCAAGTCTATAGGGACTGCCCTATATTTATGGTACTCAGGGGCTTCACTTTCTCTCCTACCACTGTATACTTAGGCTCCACCAAATCAGCAACTGCCCCAGGTGAACTCTTCTTACTGCTCTCCGCTGCATCTTGTCCAGTAAGTCAGTGTGTGCCTCTCATTTATCTCTGCAGGTTGTGGTCTCTCTTTAGGTTTTGAGCTACTTGGTTACCCTGAGATATCAGCACGCTGAGGGATTCAGACCAACTGGTAAACCTCAGGTCTGTTTAGCCATTTTTTCACTGAAACACTGGGAGTAACGCTCTTTCCAACTCTATTTCCAAAGCAGAAACCAGAAGCCTCCATTTAATTTTTGCTTCATTTCACTTGAGTATCTAGGAATAGAGTAACTGAATCTTATGGTAGGTTCATGGTTAACTTAAGATAGTGCCAAAGTGTTTTCCAACTTGATTTCACCATTTTACATTTCTACCAGAAGCATATGAGAGATCCAGTTCCTCTACACCCTTGCCAAAACTTGACAAAATCAGTACAGTATTATTTCATTTATGGTCAGTCCAACAGTGTGCAGTAGTATCTCACTGTGCTTTTAATTTGCATTTCTCTAATGACCAATAACATTAGTTATTAGTCTAACTAATGTTGTAATGAATAATATTAATTATTAGTATCTTTTCATGTGCATCTTTTCATGTATATATCTTACTTAATGGTGTCTATTCATATATTTTGTGTGTTTTCTAATTGTATGGTTTTTCTCATTATTAAATGTGGAGTTTTTTATATGTCCTAGATACAAGTCCTTTTCATATATGATTTATAAATATTTTCTTCCAAATTGTGGATCATCTATTTTCTTAACAGTGTTTTCCAAAAACTCAAATTTATCGATTTTTCTTTTACGAACCATGCTTTTTTTTCTGGTGTTATGTCTAAAAAGTTTTCTTTTTAAATCTTTCTTTGTTGTTCTTGTTGTTGAGGCAGGGTCTCACTCTGTTACCAAGCTGCAGTGCAGAAGTGTGATCATAGCTCACTGTAGCCTCAAACTCCTGGGCTCAAGCAAATCTTCTACCTCAGCCTCCCGAATAGCTGGTACAAAAGGTATGCACCACAACACCAGGCTAATTTTTAAATTTTTTTAGAGACAGAGTCTCCATATGTTTCCCAGGCTGGTTCGAACTCCTGGCCTCAAGTGATCCTCCCACCTCAGCCTCCCAAAGTGCAAGAGTAACAGGTGTGAGCCACCGTACCCAGCCCCACATCTTTTTAGAAGTTTTTCAATTTTAGAGTTTACATTTAGTCCCACAGGTCTGTGGTCTATGGTCAATTTTATTTTAATTTCTGTTTATGGTATGGTGTGAAGTATGACTCAAAGCTCTCTTTTTCTTTAGTGTATAGATATCTAATTGTTCCAGTAACATTTGTCAAAAAGTCTGTCTTCTTCACTAAATTTAAATAGCCTTTTGCACTGTGGTTGAAAATAAGTTATCCATACATGTGTCTAGTTCTAGACTCTGTTCTGTTCCATTGATCTACTTACCATTCTGTGAGTAAAACACTCCCTAAATTACTATAACTTCTTTTGAAATCTGGTGTATTACTCAACTTGTTCTTTTACAAAGTTGTTTTGGTTATCCTAGGTCTTTTGCATTCCCATATGAATTTTAAAATCAGTATATCACTTTCTACAAAAAAGCCTTCTGGGCCAGGGACAGTGGCTGATGCCTGTTATCCCAGCACTTTGGGAGGCCACGGCAGACAGATCACCTGAGGTCAGGAGTTCGAGACCAGCCTGGCCAGCATGGTGAAACCCCATCTCTACTGAAAATACAAAAATTAGCTGGGCATGGTGGCAGGTGCCTATAGTCCCAGCTACTTGGGATGCTGAGGCAAGAGAATCACTTGAACCTAGGAGGCAAAGGTTGCAGTGAGCCAAGATCGTGCCACTGCACTCCACCCTGGGTGACAGAGCAAGACTCCACCTGAGAAAATAAAATAAAATAAAATAAACATTTTTAAAAGCCTTCTGGGATTTTGACTAGGCTTGCATTCAATCTACAGATGAATTTGGAAAAAAATCAGCATCTAAACAATATTGAGTTTTTCAACATATAAACGAAATGTATCTCTTCATTTATTTACATGTTTTATAGTTTTTAGTATACATATCTTATACATCTTTTATCAGATTTACCCCAAAGTATTTATTTTGATGCTACTGTAATTTAATTGTAATTTATAACTGTTAATTGTATTAATTTAGTTAGTACTAATTTAATTGTGATTTATAACTGTTCTTGGCAAGTATACAGAACATAATTGATTTTTGCATATCAATCTTGTATAGTGCAAATCTGATAAATTCAATTATTACTTCTTGTAGCTTTTAGTGGATTCCACAGATTTTTTACATAGACAATGTCATTAGCAAATAAAAACAGTGTTAGTTTTCTTGTCCAAATTGTTTTTCCTTAATAATTTTTCTGTATACTTGCTATGTTTTTGAGAGAATTTCCAACTATAACTGTGGATCTGTTGATTTCTCCTTTCAATTCTGCCAGTTCTTACTTCAAACATTGTGAAATTATCTTTTCCTTGAACATTTCTAAGATTTTTCCAATCAATAGACACCAATCCCAAAATGACCCAGTTGTAGGGATTAAAATTGGTTCAAGAGAACCGATTCCTGGTTGACTGGTTTTGGATTGGATCCTGGACATTTTGAATATTATGCCATGAGACTCTGGATTCTATTAAAAGCCTCTAGGGACTATTGACTTTTTAGTTTTAGCAAGAGAACGACCCAGTTAGTTTCAGATTACAAGTTCTGCCTGGCCTTCTGTGCATGTTGGTTCCTTTGAGTTCATACCTCAAAGCTTTTGCTATGCGTCTTCAGGAATATTCCATACATGTAGTGCTTTGGTAAGGTATCCATTCCTCCATGTCTCTCCTCATGTCATTTATTCCATACCCACTGGCTGTCAAAGACACCTTTCCCAGTTCGTCAGCCAGAAATAT
This sequence comes from Cacajao melanocephalus, assembly GCA_963573385.1. NCBI lineage: Eukaryota > Metazoa > Chordata > Mammalia > Primates > Pitheciidae > Cacajao > Cacajao melanocephalus. Next base: position 23,976 of record CAUYLG010079176.1, on the reverse strand, counting down.
GGAGTTCTCTCAGAGTTTTAGCTCCCTGTGCTATGCAAGTGGGCCCACCCTCATCATGAAGAGGTAAGAAAAGATAGAAAGAAAAAATAATAATGTGGCTTTTCCTCCATTCTTCACCCAGCCGCAGTCCCTATTCTCAGTAGCAGGTTTCATCTCAGGGTTTTAAGTGCCCACAACATTGCTGTCAAATCCTAGTAAAGTCGTTCCACAGCTAAGGCTGACCTCAGGACAGGACTAGGAGAGAAAATGAGAAAAACACAAACAAAGAAGGATTCTTCCCTAGCTCTCCAGCTTACAGGCACCACCAACCATTTATTTATCTATTTATTTAGTTAGTTGGTTAATTAGTTAGTTAGTAACCTGTGCTCAGGCCAGAGAAATGAGCTTCTTTTTTGACCACACCTACTATACAGTTTCCTGATTCGGATTGCCCTTGGGTCAAACTCAGGGTATAAACATGAAAATTAACCATGAAACTCACTGTTGCTATACTGGTCGTTCATTAAGTATTGTTTTCTCTCCCCAATTCACCCTACCATATTTACCATTTGGAGACTTCAGGTAATTGTTTTTGTTTTTTTTTGTCCAGGGTTTTTTTTTTTTTTTTTTTTTTCTGTAATCACTGGGAAAGATAGGCTGCAGTAGCCTTATTTCATCTTAGCTAGAGTTAGAAGTTCCCTGGCTTTCACTTTTATTCACTGTTGTTCATTTCACTAGGTTTGGAGAAGGAAGTTTTATGACTTGGCATCACTCATCATCTTTCCTGAAAAGTCTGCCACGGTTTCATTTTAAAATAAAATAAGTGTTAATCCAAATAAATCAGGAAAGTTGGCTCGCAAACTGGGCAAGAGAAAGGCAAGGGAAGTAGGAGACAGAAAGGTTTCTCAACACGCATTAACCCACCTTTCTCCACTTCTGCCTATGTGTAAGTGTGCTTTTGTGACATAGAGGGAAATAAATAATCCTTACAATTCCAACTCACTTGCATGAAGAGAGAAATTAGATTATCCTTCTTAAACTCACACAACAAACTTTTATTGCATGTCTAATAATACAAGGTACTTTTCCAGGTATTGATGATATAAAGTTATATCTGGTTCTTGCTCTCAAGGAATTAATAATTCAGAGGGCAAAAAACTATGCAAATAATTATAGTACAATATATTAAAACACCAGAACAGAGGTTTAAAAAAAAGTATTATGAGAACAACCAAAGCTGGGCGAGGTGGCTATCACCTGTAACCCCAGCACTTTGGGAGGCTGAGATGAGAGGATTGCTTGAGGTCAGGAGTTCAAGAGCAACTTAATCAACATAGCAAGACCCTATCTCTTAAAAAACAACAACAACAACAACAAAGAAGACAATGACTAATCTGTCAAGAAAAAAGAACAAGGAAGTTAATACCTATAATGACATGTATTTGAGCTATGTGGGAAAGGAAACAGAGTAATTCCAGGCACAAGGAGGTGCATGTACAAACATACAGGGTATCAAACAGCATGATGAGTTTCGGAAAGAGCTACAGCACTGATATGAACCCCAGGGAATACTAATATTTAGATGACAGGCAGAAGAAAAGCAGCCACTTCTGAGGTATAATAGGATAAAATGGAGAAATCAGAGAGGAAAGGAAATCCGGGACTATGGTTTCTAAAAGCCAAAGATGGTAGAACTTCAGAAAGTAACCAAGTTAAAACTGGGAGAGAGGTCAGGTAAAATGTGGACAGAAAATTAGCTTTTGGATTCTGCAAGTAAGAAGTTACTAGAAATCTTTGAGAGGAGTTTCACTACAGTGGTGGTTAAGTCATAATAGTATCTCATTTCCTTTCTTGTTCTAAACCATGTCCTGGCAGTAAATCTTCAGAAGTAATCATTCAGGAACAGCTGCACCATTCAAACAGAAAAGCTGTTTCAGGCTTGTATATTTCTTAGTAAGTGGATGAACTTAACATTTTAGTTCCCTTAGGAAGCACAAAGTATTTTTCTCCCTCTACCCAAATCCACTCATTATCTCCACAACCAATTTCAAAACTGCCTAGCTGGTAACAGTTTCTACAACTCATTTCTTTCTTTCTAAACCATGGTCCATGAATTTTTCATTGATTTTCTGAAACCAGGATGTAACTCATCACATACTGATGCCCATTCTCCACAGTACTCCCTAATGTGAGTGACAGATCATTCTCCAGACTCAATTCCAGAATTCTATACAATCTTCAGAGGTAGACTTTCACTGGGTGGGTCCCATCACACAAGCGTATGCCTTCTTGTAACGAGTAGAACTATATCATCGGGTTGTCAATATACATTTAGTTAGTTAAAGACACTACCTAAATCTCTTTTTTTTTAACCGAGTTGTAATTTATACAATAAAAATGGACAACTTAAGTGTTAAATTAGTTTTGGCCACTGTAATCATCTATGTAACCTCCATCCAAAATAAAAATACTGAACGCTTCCATCACCCCAGAAAGTTCCGTCATGCCCATTTCCAATGAATTTCCTCTAACCCAGCAGACTTCTGGTTTCTATCACCACAGATGAGTTTGGGCTTTTCTTGGAGTTTATACAAAGAGAATAATCCAGCATATATTCTTTTGTGTCTGTTTTGTTTTGTTCCAACATAAACATTTTGGAAGTTTATCTATATTGTTGCCTGAATCAGCAATTTGTTCCTTTTATCGCTGAGTAATAGTCTATTGCATGAATATATAATAATTTGTTTATCTATTCTCCTTTGATGGGCATTTGGGTTGTTTCCAGTTTAGGGCCATCACAAATATGAGGGGACTTCAAAAAAAAATCTGTGGATAAAAATGGAATTAAAAAACAAACCTAACTGCTGAGCACAGTGGCTCACACCTGTAATCCCAGCACTTTGGGAGGCCAAAGCAGGCAGATCACTTGAGTTCAGGAATTCGAGACCAGCCTGGCTAATATGGTGAAACCCCATCTCTACTAAAAATACAAAAATTAGCTAGGCATGGTGGGACATGCCTGTAATCCCAGCTACTTGGGAGGCTAAGGCAGGAGAACTGCTTAAGCCTGGGAGGTGGAGGCTACAGTGAGCCGAGAGCACACCATTCCTCTCCAGACTGGGTGACAAGATGAGACTCTGTCTCAAAACAAAAACAAACCATAAAAATGATATATTTTATTTCTCAACATTGCTCCATCAAGTTCAAGACACTTTTTTTGTAAGTGATGATACCAGCCATTTACTCCATCCCTAAACAACTGAGGGTGCTGGGAATGTAAGCATGTCAATGCAGTCATTTTTACATTATTACTTTTTTTTTAAGGAGCAGGAGTAGACAACTTTATTTATATGGGAGTTAAAATAGTTGCTCTGATGTTGGCTTGAGAACTTCAACTCCAAGAGTAGGTTCGGGGCTCTCTTTTAATTCAAGGCTAAGCTCGTAAATTAAGCTGCCTTAAAGAAAAAAGAAGCATTGCAGATAAAAGAATGGAATGGGAAAAATAAACACAGACTTTTAAAAATGAGTAGCAAGTTAGGCATGGTGGCTTATGCCTGTGATCCCAGCACTTTGGGAGGCCAAGGCATGTCAGAGGATTCCTTGAGGCCAGGAGTTCAAGACCAGATAGGCAACATAAAAATACCCCATATATACATAAAAAAAAAAAAAAAAAAAAAAAAAAAGGACACAAAAATTAACTGGACGTGGTGATGCACACCTGTAGTCCCAGCTACTCAGGAGGCTGAGGTGGGAGGATCACTTGAGACCAGGGGTTGGAGGCTGCAGTAATCTATGATTACAACACTGCACTCCAGCCCAGGTGACAGAGAGAGACCCTGTCTCAGAAAAATTTTAAAAATGAGCAGCAGGGCAAAGATCACTGGGAAATTCTTAGCCAAAACCAACTTTGGCAGTTTGGTTAGAGGAAAAAGTCTCTACTACTTTTATCCCTAAATAGGTTTCATTTATCCTTGGTATCTGAGTTTTAAAACAAAAGAAACCCACAATCTTGGACTCATCTCAATTTAATAATCATTTTGGGGCTGGAAAGGGCTACTTTGTCCCAGGCCCCAGGCTATTTTTAGGATAAGTTCTCTTTTCAGAAAGAGAAACACTAGGTACTAGTATCCCTTTTGCATATAATTCTTTTGTGGGATGGCAGATGGTTCTAGATTAGGAGTTCTCAAGCTCTAGTCTACTTTGAACACTCTTCAGATCATAGCAGAAAGCTAGCCCTTTTCTAGGAACAAAGCGGGTACCTAGCAACAAATTCAGGTATGTTCGGTAAAGACAGGGCTGTTCAAATCAACACAAATAGCAACTAAAAATGACAGCCAAGGTTGTCACGTAGTGATCAAGATGCTCCATCTACTAGTTTCGTAGACAGAAAAGTTCACTTTCATGCAGTTGGTAGAGTCCTTTGGAGGAAGTTAAAGGGGAATAAATAGTGTCTTCTGTATGGAACAGGCCTGTTAAGTGAATACCTCAGAAGCTATTTCCTTGGAAGCTGAATTTTGCTTTCCTTTTACTTCAGTTAGCATCAGGAACTCACTACCTTGTTGGGGCTGGATCTTTCCCAATTCTGTCTTCTGAAGAGTCTGTTATTAAGAAATGCTTAAGTATCCATTTTTCAGGTGAGTAGAAAATGCAGGAAGATTAGTGTTCACAGTAAAGAAAATATTGTCATTATACTTCCATGTGTTCACAGAGTACCCTCTTTCTAGAATGAGCTACTTGGCTGTGTGGGAAAGGCTCTTGTTCATCCAGCTTTGGCAAAGAGATATTACTGGAGGGGCAGGGGAGAGGGCAGAAAAGACTCCTCCACAACGCGATGGGAGTTTTATAATTCTTCAGCACAGCTGCCCTCTACAACATTGTTGGATCTCAGGTATAGACATCTGTCCTCCAGGACGGACTCCATGGGCTCCACCCTGTCGGCGTCCACAGTGCGAAGCCCGTGGGCGAAGGCGATGGCTTTTTCCAGCCACGCCACTGCCAAAGTCCACAAGCAATAGTGAGTCCAGGGGCTCAATCACCTCAGCGGTGATCCGGACACTTCCCTGAGGAAGTGTCCACACCTCCCACGCCCACCCATTTTACATTATTAATGGAAATAAAATGGGTGCCCTTTAGAGATTTTTTCAAGATTAGGAAGCAAAAGAAAGTCAGAAGCAGCCGGATAAAAACTCTAAGGTAGATGCCTAATGATTTTCCACGGACACTCTTGCAAAACTGCCCTTGTTTGATGAGAAGAATGAACAGAAGCACTGTCGTGGTGGTGAAGGGCTCTCTGGTGAAGCTTTTCCATAAAGTGTTTTTCTACTAAAGCTTTGGCCAACTTTCTCTAAATACTCTCATAATAAGCTATTATCATTCTTTGGCCCTCCAGAAAGTCAACAAGCAAAATGCCTCAAGCATCCCCAAAAACTGTTGCCATGACTTTTGCTTTTGATGGGTCCACTTTTGCTTTGATAGGCTACTTCTACCTCTTGGTAGCTATTGCTTTGATTGTACTTTGTCTTCAGGATTGAACTGCTAGCCATGTTTGTTCACCCATTACAATTCATCAAGGAAATGCTTCAGGATCTTGATCTCACTTGTTTAAAACTTCCATTTAAAGCTCTGTTCTTCTCTGCAGCCAATCTGGATGCAATAGTTTTGGTACCCATTAAATAGTTTGCTCAACTTTAATTTTTTCAGCCAGCACTGGGTATGGCTGAACCAAATGAGGTTTCTATACGTTGGCTACTGCTGCTGTTAATCACCAGTTTCACAAATTGATGTAGATGGTCTGCTGCTGAAGATGAAGGGCTTCATGTTCAACATTGTCTCATCCCTTCTCAATACAACTTACGCATTTGTAAACTGCTGATTTCTTTGGGTCATTGTTCCCATGCTTTTTTGTAACACATCAATAATCTCACCATTCTTCTAACCAAAGTTCACCATAAATTTAATGTTTGTTCTTGTTTCAATTTTAGCAGAATTGACGTTGCTCTGAAAGGGATTATTTTCAAACAGATGTATTAGTGTCTTAAACTAGATACTGTTCACATGTTGTAACAAGTTAGTGTGAGTTTATATTTTAGTGCAAAAAAAAATTGAACTCTGGTATGGTTTGGCTCTGTTGTCTCCACCCAAATCTCATCTCGAATTGTAATCCCCACGTGTTAAGGGAGGTAGGTGATTGGATCATGCGGGCAGTTTCTCCCATGCTGTTCTTGTGATAGTGAGTGAGTTCTCACGAGATCTGATGGTTTTATAAATGGCAGTTTTTGCGTGCATTCACTCTCTTCTCTCTCTTGCTGCCATGTAAGATGTGCCCCTTCTGCCATGATTGTAAGTTTCCTGAGGCCTCCCTAGCCATGCTGAACTGTGAGTCAATTAAACCCCTTTCCTTTATAAATTACCCAGTCTTGGATGGTATCTTTCTTTTTTTTTTTTTTTTTAAAGATGGAGTCTCACTCTTTCACCCAGGCTGGAGTGCAGTGGTGTGATCTTGGCTCACTGCAATCTACACCTCCCAGGTTCAAGCAATTCTCCTGCCGCAGCCTCCTAAGCATCTGGGACTACAAGCATGTATCACAACACCCGGCTAATTTTTGTATTTTTAGATGGGGTTTCCCCACGTTGTCTAGGCTTGTCTCAAACTACTGACCTAAAGAGATCCGCCCACCTCAGGTTCCCAAAGTGCTGGGATCACAGGTGGGAGCCACTGTGCCTGGCCTCAGGTAGTATCTTTATAGCAGTATGAAAACAGACTATTACAAACTCCATGGATATTTTTTCATAACACGCATGTCCTATAAACTCTTCGAAGAACCCTTGTAAGGCTGTTATGACATTCTTGTACAGTCTTTTTTGTGGCCATATGTGTTCATTTTCCTTCAGTAAATACCTAGAAGGGGTATTACTGGTCACAGGGCAGGTATATAGTTAACTTTATAAGAAACTGCCAAAACTTTTCTAAGGTGGTTGTATCATTCTACATTCCTATCTACAATGTATGAGAGTTTCAGTTGTTCCATACATCCAGTATTGGAATAGGCTTTTTTATTTTGGTATTGTCAAGCTTTTTTGTTTTAACCATTCTAGTGGGTATGCCATATCTCATTAAGATTTTAATTTGCATTTCCCTGACGACTGATAATGTTGGGAACATTGTGCTTATTGGCCATTTGCTTATATTCTTTTGTGAAGTATGTGCCTTCAGATTTTTTTTAGTCTCCATGGTTTCTTGCCAAGCCAACAAATTCTTTAGGCATACAGAAAGGTCATCTATAATATATAGTTTTCTATTCCTGATGTAACAAATCACCACAATTAGTGGCTTAAAACAACATGAATTTATTATTTTCAGTTTTGTAGATTAGAAGTCCAACATAAAATCTCACTGGGCTAAAATCACTGTGTCATTAGGGCTGTGTCCATTTCACAAGCAAAATATATTCATTCACCCCTACCTTTCAAGATCCCCCTAAAGTCTCAATATACTGCAGCATCAATTCAAAGTCTAAAATCTCATCTAAATCTCATAGACTCAAAAATCCCAATATTATTATCAAAATCTAAATTTGGTATGGGTGAGACTCTTGGTATAACCCATGATGAGGCAAAATTACTCTCCATCTTTGGACCTATGGAATTAGAAAAGAAATCCCCTGCTCCCAAAACACAAGGATGGGACTGCCATAGAATACAGTTACAGATATTCCCATTCAAAATAAAAAAAAGTGAAAGAGAAAATGTCCCTGGTCTCAAGCAATTCTGAAATACAGTTAGGCAACCTGGGTTTCTGCATGGGCAGAATTCTGTAAAGTTCTCAGTTTCACACTACTGGACTGTCCCTTTGCCCTCAGAGTCATCCTTCCTTTCTCATAAAGGGTAACCTGCATATATTTAAAGCTGAGTAGTTTTATTGGCTTGATTCCTGCCTGTAGAATTTTGAGGCTCTGATAGCCTTCTTTCACTTCATCCTCTCATTTCTGTTCTAATTCCATAGGTCCACAGATGAAGAGAAATTCTGTCTCCTCTTTCAGTCTTTCACTTGATCCTCTCTCTCTCCCTTTGAGCTGCTGCTGATGTAGGATTTTCAAAAACCTTGTGGGTCTGCTGTATAATTACAGAGATGCAATCCACTAGACAAGAGGCTCCTCCACAGATTTTGCCTAGATAATGTCATCTCTATTTCTGGCTTCTACTTAGATGCTAAGGAAATCTATGAGTCACACCCCTTGATCTCTTCAGTGTTCTGTATGAGCGAATGCTCTGATCTTTTGATCTTTCTGAGGTTTCAGCAAAAGGTTGTGCAGTGATTCCTTTGGCTTTTTCTTTAGAGGACATTTTCCTGAAAGTGAAACTCCTGACTTCAGCACTCTTTACCACTTGGGTAGACTACAAAATCATTGAGTCCTCGTTCCTTTTTGTTTAACATGTCTCCTCTTATTTCTCTACTTTAAAATTTTACTATTAGTGGCAAAAAGAAACCAGGCCACACCTTCAATACTTTGCTGGGAAATCTCTTCAGTTAAACATCCAAGTTTACTGTTTGTAAGTCCTCCTTTCCACATAGTTGCAGTACACAAGTCTGCCAAGCTTTCTGCCACTATAATAGGGATCCCTTTTCCTCCAATTCCCAACATTTTCCTCTGTGTCTGCACCTTTAATATATTTCCACCAACTGTCTGTTCACAATGATTTAGGTATTCTCTAAGATAAATGTTTTCTCTATCCTGCTCCTCCCTTTTTTCTAGTCTAATAGAGTCATTAACATCCATATTTCTAACAATGGTCTGTTCATGGCAATCTAACCTTTTTCTATCATGCACCTCAAAATTCTTCCAGATGTGCTCACTGCATAATTCCAAAGCTACTTCCACATTTTTAGCTATTTGTTATAGCAGCACCCCACTTCCAGGTACCAAAATCTGCATTAGTCTTCTATTTGCTGCTGTAACAAAGTACCACAAACTTAGAGGCTAATACAACATTCATTTCTTTATCTTACAGTTATGTAAGTTAAAAGTCCAACACAGGTCTCACTGGGCTAAAACCAAGATATCATTAGAGCTAGTCTTTTCCGGAGGCTAAAAGGGTGAATCCTTGCTTTTTCCAGTTTCTAGAGGTTACCGTATTCCTTGACTCATGGTCCTCTTCCCCCATCTCCAAATCTAGCAACACTGCGTGTCTGACCTTGTTTCCATCATCGCATCCCTTACTGATGTCTCTTCTGCATCCCACTTCCATTTTTAAGAAGTTTGTTCCTTAAAGGGCCCACCTGAATGATGCAGAATAATCTCCCTACATTCAATCTTAATTCCCATTCAGCATGTAATGTACGTATTCACAGGTCCTAGGAATTGGAGCATGGACATCTTTGGGTCACCATTATTCTGCTTACCACATTTACTAATCACTTAAAATGAACTATTAATGGAAATACACCATAATTCAAGGTAGCCTAGCAAGACTCAGAGGGAAGTACTGACAGCTAAAAGAAAACAAAAATCTCTCCGTCAATGACTAATTTATTTTAAAATTTTCCAAAATGTTAGTGAATCTAGCAATCTAACTGAAGGTTGTGTGTGTGTGTGTGTGTGTGTGTGTGTGTGCGTGTGTTTTGTTTCTTTGGCTTTTTTTACTTGTGGTAGATACTGTTAGCTAACTAATCCAACACCCATTTTCAACCCCTGCTCCTTTGTCTGTCCCTAATACTTGGGCTAAAAATGGTAAATACTCACTTTCCCGGCTTCCTAAGGATAGTCATATAACACAGTTGTGTCAAATTAAATCTAAAAATTGCCTTGGGAAAAGATACTGCATTCCTGATAAAAGAGGCAGATGGTGTGGCACTCCCTGGCTTCCTTCCCAATACCACTCCAGCCTTGAATGTGGTACACTGCCAGTAATTCAGCATCTATTTTGCAATAATGGAGACTGTCCAAAGAATTCAAGAGACACTACCCCTAACACTGCTGAATGACTGAGCAAACACGAGCTACTCTATGCCTCTAGACTTGTGGTTATATGAGAAAAAATAAACTCCCATCTTGTTTATGTCACTGTTTACATCTGCTTTTCTGTTATTTTCAGCTGAAAGCTTTCCTAATTGAAACTACATTCAACACTACTACCGGTTAAACATAAGCACCCTCCTCTAAACATTTATTATGTTGTACAAAACCAGATTCACTTCAATTAGCTACAATATTAAGAAGGCGACTATTTTAAAAATAATGTTAATTATACATTTCAGAAATATAAATTACATATACTTATTCTAGGACATTTGCAATAAAAAAATTTAAAGAAAATATCAGCCACAATCCCAACCATCCAGAGATAAGTCTGTGTAACTTCATTTTATACACACACACAAACACACACATATATAATGTTTTTGGGTTTTTTTGTTCCTGAGACGGAGTCTCACTCTGTCACCCAGGCTGGAATACAATGGTGCAATCTTGGCTCAACACAACCTCTACCTCCTAGGCTCCAGCAATTCTCCCACTTCAGCCTCCTGAGTAGCTGGGATTACACGAACACGCCACCACTGCCTGGCTAATTTTTTTGTACTTTTAGTAGAGGTGGGGTTTCACCATGTTGGCCAAGCTGGTCTTGAACTCCTGACCTCAAATGATCTACCTGCCTTGCCTCCCAAAGTGCTGGGATTATAAGCGTGAGCCACCGTGCCCAGCCCATAAAATGTTCTTTAAAGTGAGACTATCAGGAATATGTAGATTGACTCCAACTCCCATTTAGCACTTTATGAAGACTTACTCATATCAGAAGATATTTTACAAATATTTCCAATACTTAAAATATCTTTAATATGATTACAATATGGTTAATTAAATAATTTTAACAATGGTAGACACATAAGTTGTTTTGTCCTTTTTGCTACTATAAATGGTGTTGCAACAAACATCAATATGTATGTCTTTCTGTGTCATGTCTGACTATTTTCCAAGGATAGTTCCACAAATGTGGCCTTACTAGGTCAAAGGGATAAAGCCTTTCGATTATCCAACAAATGTTGCTGAATTGCTTTCTACAAAAATTGAATCAACTCTGTCTCCTTTGTACAAGAGTTCATCTCCCTTACCAGTACCGAATGCTGCCGTTTTGCTTTTTTGCCAGTTTGATAAGTAAAAATATTATACCTCATTCTTGAATTTTTAATTCATGTTTTTTGGTTACTAGTGAAAATGACTAATGACATTTAGATCTTTGATATTAGTTATTTGATGAATTATCACTTGTTTCTTTTTAAGAGTTCTTTATATATTACAGACGCTAGCCTCTGAGGTATCTGTCGTAAATATTTAATTTCAGTGTACATGTTATCATTTATTTTTTAGTTGTATCTATTTTTATGGACATTTTGATGTACTCAAATCTATCAGTATTATCTTTTGTAACTTCTTACTTTTCTTTGTCAGATAAGGATGGTTTTCACATGATAAAAACTTCATTTTAGAAAAGAATGCTTTAAGATATTATATTCTTTTAAATTCCTATTGGCTTTCTTATAGTCAAAAAGTAAAATAAACAGAAAGCAAAGAGCAAATATTCCACTAAATATATAAGTATCTCATCCTAGATTTTGACCATTCACATACCTGCTTGTGACAATTATCACATCCTCAGAGATGGTAGCCATTTCTTTGATGGTAAGGTAGCACATTCTCCTCAATGTTTGCTGAAAAATTATTTATAAAAGGTAACAGATTATTCATAAGGAAATGTTTTTTAAAATTATTTGAAGTGAGGACCCCCAAGTAGATTTATATTTAGAAAGACATTCTTTAAAAGAGTCTCATCTACCAAAAAAAAAAAAAAATTAATATATGAGTGAGAAAATATTCAGACTACTACTATATTCTAAACACAACTGATGCACTGACACAACAGGTAAAAACTTAAAAATTCAATTATATGGATCTTTCTACAGAGAGATACAAACTTAGACTCTGATAGCTGGAGTCCAAAGACATATGTTTTTTGTTTTGTTTTTTGAGATGGAGTTTCACTCTGTTGCCTAGGCAGGAGTAGAGTAGCACGATCTCGGCTCACCACAACCTCTGCCTCTGGGGTTCCAGCTATTCTCCTGCCTCAGCCTCCTGAGTAGCTGGGATTACAGGTGCCCACCAGCACGCCTAGCTAATTTTTGTATTTTTTAGAGGAGACAAGGTACAGTGTTAATTAAAGGCTTGTTCCTAGAAAACATTTTTTTTAAGTTCTTAAAAAATACATAGGGAGAGATGTGCAAACTCTGCACTTTCCTCAGTTCAGTGTATACCAATGTTTTCTCCTGAAGCCTAAATGAGATTTCTAGATGAATACCTGGATCCAAGTAAGTACTAAGCTAACAATGCTCCACCTATATTCCCCATCTCAAACTGGATCTCTGATTTGTTCATACGCCATAGATAAATGGGGATGGTCAGGTGCCAGGTTCCTCTAGTCTATCCAGCCTCATCCCTTACTGAGTAACATCAAATTTCTTTTAAGTAGAGAAACCCAAATACATCAGATGCAGCTCCAGAGTCCAAGCTATTGGAGAGAACCTTGATATTACCGAACCCATTAAGGAAAGAGAAGAGAGTGAGTATCCTCATAGTGATTAAACACAGGAAAAAAAAAAGAAAACAAAACAGAGATAGCCAGTGTGGGCAGACACACGGGGCAGATCAAAGCTACTATGAGAAGAAAACAAAAAATAAGAATCAAAATTTCAGGGCTGAAGAACACCCCACCCCAATTAAAAAAAAAAAACAAAAACCTACTATGAGAAGCAGAAGAAAACTGGAGATATAAAAATTTTCATTAAAACACAAAAAAATGGAGGCTCAACATTATTAGTCATCAGGGAAATGAAAATTACTTATCCAACGAAAAATTAAAACCACATTTCAGAAACTACCTCACACCCACCAAAATGGTGAAAATTCAAAAGTCAAAAAATACAAAATGTTAGCCAAAAATGTGCTCTTAACCACTAAAACATACTTCATAAACAAATACACAGAAATGCTGAATAAAATAGGAACAAAAATTTTAAGTCTGTAGCCATGGACCAAAGAGAAGTTCACAGATGCTATAAATGAAGACAACCAAACATTCATAGCCACAGAAGGATCTTACTGGCATGGGACATAGTATCTAAAGTCTAGGAGAAAGGGATTCTAAAAGGTGTATTCTTCAAGCACAAGGAAAATCATTGCAGACAACTCAGAAATAGAACAAGGAATGAAGGCTTTCTAAAAAGTGCTAAAGACATAAGTAAGTCGCAGTGACTTATGAACAAGACTCACAAGAAAATGACAGCATAAAATATACGTATGTACATGTGCATGTGTGTATGCATATATACACATATATGTTGATATATTCATACATGTATAAGGAATCAAAGCATCCTGAGACTCTCGAATTTCTCATGAGTAGGGAAAACACAAAAACAAGTATTTGACTTTGATAAGTCAAATTTTTTGAGGCTATTAACAGCTGACCATGTTAATAGCTGTTTTAATGACACTATCTGCTCGTTCCATCACCTATCATTTCTGGGTTTGTGTCTGCTGATCCATTTTTCTCCTGGTTATATATAATATTTCCTGTTTATTTGCATATCTGGTAATTTATTAGATGCTGCACATTGTGAAGTTTATTATTTTGGTGCACGATCTTACACAGTATTGAATTCTATTCTATCGTGAGGGTAGGTTATCCAGGATTCGTTTTTTTTTTTTCCACTTTGAGGTTTACTTACAGACTTTTTAAAGCTTCAGTGTAAGGCTATATTTCCATTACTTAGCTAATAATTACTTACGTATGGCTCCCTTCTGAGAACTATACCAGATGTCTTATGCAATACAAGCTCTTTCCACTCTCACTGATGGGAATACAAACTATTCTGAGCCCTGTGTTCTTCAGATTCTTTCCTTAGCCTTGAGTAGTTTCCTTTTTTACATACACAAATCAGTTTTTAGTTATCCAAAGACTCAAGGGATAGTCCTCAGCGATCATGGAATCCCTTCCTCTCCTCCTTCCTTCTCTTCCCTGCCTCTCTTTTTCTTTCTGGCTTCTTCTTCTTTGGTATTCTGCTTCACAAATTCGAGCTTTCTTGGCTCCCAACCTCCATTTGTTTTCTCAATTCTAAGAGAGAGCTAGGCCTGTAATCTGTTTCTGGGCCATGATCTAGTACAATCCTAGGGCTGACCTAGTTTCCCTTCTTTAGATCACAGTCCTGGGATGCCTATAATCTAATGTCTGGAAACTGTTATGTCATAAATTTTGTTTGATTTTCTAGGTATTTATAGTAGCAGGGTAAATCCAGCCCATTTACTTTATCATGGCTATAAACAAAACAGAAAAATGTTCTTACTATCAAAATAAATAGCAATTTATCTAGTTATTCTTTTATTATTAATTTCCAACACTATTCCATTGTAAATAAAGAACACGGTCTATATGATTTCAATTCTTTGAAATTTGTTGTGTCTTGATTTATGGCTCAATATACAGTTGATTTTTTATAAATGATCTTTGTACTCTTCATTTACATTTAACGTGGATAATGATATATTTCGGTCTTTATCTACCAGCTATGATTTCTGTTTGTCCTGTTTGATCTATGTTTCTCTTCCTCTCTTTCTTTCCCTTCTTTTGGTTTGATTTTTTAGCTTTTTGTTTTTTGCACAATTAGTTTAGAAGAGAAAAACAAGTAAAAAAAAATCAATGAAACAGAAACCTGGTTCTATGACGAGATCAATAAAGTTTATAAATCCCTAGACAAGCTTCCTAGGAATGAAAGAGAGAAGATGCAATTTAACCAATATCAGAATGAAGGAAGAGACATCACTAGGGATTCTCCAGACATTAAAAGAATGGAGGAATATTATGAAGTGCTTTATGCCAAGTTCAACAATTTAGCTGAAATTCCTTGAAAGATACAAACTACCAGACGACACTAGAGAAGACAAATAACCTGAATGGCATCATATGTGTATTTTTTAATGAAGTTAACCCAACAAAGCCTTCCTGCTAAGAAGACCGCTTCAACAGTGAACTCTAACAAACATTTAAAGAGATCACAAGAAAAAGGTCAACATACATAAGTTCATTTGATTTCTGGAGACTGCCAATAAACAATACAAATACAAGAGCATGAAAACATACTATCTAGGGATAAATTTGACAAAATATTAAGACTTGTACACTGAAATATGAGTAAGGGGATATATATCATGGTTGTGAAGCAGAAAACTCCATAGTGCTACCATGTCCATTCTCATAAAATTGCTCTTTAGATTTAATGCAAGCCTCATCAAAGTTCCAGAAGGCTTATCTATATAAAAAGGTTATATTACATATAATATAATCCTGTCTATTTCTATACACCTACATATTTCTACATATCTAAACACATATATGTAATATTTAAAATCCATATGGAAATACAAAGGATGCCAAAGAGCCAAAACAATTTTGAAAAACAGAAACATTTGTACTATAAAACTTACTATAGTAGGTTTTAAACCTAAAGTTAATCAAGACAGCATGGAACTAAGTAAGAATAGACATATAAGTCAATGAAATAAAATAATGTCCCGATATGCCAATGTAACTCAATCATCTTCATCATCTCCTCCCCTTCTCCTTCCACATGGATATTCAATTGTTCCAGAAACATGTGTTGAGAAAATGAAGAAAGAAGAAAAGGAAGAGGCAGTGGATGGAGGAAGAGGAAAGAGGTGAAAGGAGACCCAACCATTACTTTATACCAAATAGAAAAATTAATTTGAAATGGAACATAAGGTAATTGACATAAAACTACAAACTCTCAGGAAAAAAAGCACAGGAGAAAATCGTCACCTTGGGTTAAGCAAAGATTTCTATGACATGACATAAAAAGCACAATCCATAACAGAAAAAAAATTGACAAACTGGACTTCATCAAAATTTAAAACTTCTGCCCTTTGAAAGAATGTAAGAAAATAATAACGTAAGCCACATACTGACAATATTTGTGAAACATATTTGATAAACGATTTGTATCCAGAATGTATAAAAATCTCTTAAAACTCAGTAATAAGAAAATAATCCAATTTTTTTAATGGCCAAAAGATATTAACAAATCCTCCACCAACAGAAGATATATGGAAGGTAAAAATACAAATGAAAAGACATTTGAGATCATCAGTCATTAGGAAAATGCAAATTTAAGCCACAAAGGGATACCATTACACACTTATCAGAATGGCTAAAATTAAAAACAAAAATAAAAACGACAATACAAACTGCTGGCCAGAATGCAGAGCAAACTGGAGCTCTCATACAGTGATGGTGAGAATTGTTACAAACATTTCAGAAAAATGGGTTGATAGTTTCTTACAGAGTTAAGCATACCCACACCTACATATGGCCAGCAATCCCACTCCCAGGCATTTATCCAAAAGAAATAAAAATGTATGTTCATACAAAAATCAAAACATGAATGTTTATAGCAATGTTATCTATAATTACCAAAAACTGGCAACAAGCCAAGTATCCTTCAACTAGCAAACAGATAAACAGAGGTATATCCATTCAATGGAATATGACGACGAAATAAAAATAAACTACTGATAAAAACGATAATATGGATGAATCTCACATGCATTATGCTAAGTAACTGAAAAGAAAATCAAAAAAGGCTTCATACAGTATATCATTCATATGACTTCCTGGAAAAGGCAAATTTACAAGGAAAGAAAAGAGATAACTGATTGCCAGGGGCTGAGGTGGGGAGGGAAGAGTAGATGATAAAGAGACACAAGGGAACTTTTTGAGGCAGTGGAAATGTTCTAAATCTCAATTGTGGTAGTGATAACATCACTGTATGTTTGTCAAAACTCATAGAATTATACCCTAAAAAGGATGAATTTTACTGGATGTAAAACTATACTTAAAAAAAAAAAACTTAACAGTGCAGTAAATGAAAAGGCAAGCAACAAAATGGGAGAAAATATTTACAAAACACCTATCTGATAAAGAATACATAAAGAAACTTATAACTCAGTAAGATGACAACCTGAATTTTTTTTTTTTTGAGACGGAGTCTTACACTGTCGCCTGGGCTGGAGTACAGTGGCATGATCTTGGCTCACTGCAACCTCCGCCTCCCAGGTTCAAGTGATTCTCCTGCCTCAACTTCCCAGGTAGCTGGGATTACAGGCAAGCCACCAAGCCCAGCTAATTTTTTGTTATTTTTAGTAGAGATGGGGTTTCATTATGTTGGCCAAGCTGGTCTCAAACTCCTGACCTCGTAATCCCCCTGCCTTGGTCTCCCAAAGTGCTGGGATTACAGGCGTGAACCACCACCCCTGGGCAACAACCTGATTTTTTAATATGGTAGTAAATTTTAACAGACACTTAATCAAAGCAGATATGCAGATGGCAAATAAGTACATGAAAATATGCTTCATATACTCATCATTAGAGAAATGCAAACCCAACAATGCCACTCCCAGATATACAACAAAGAGAAACAGAAACATAGGTTCACACAAAGACTTGTACTGGAATATTTTTAGCAGCTTTATTCACAATATCCATAAACTGAAAACAACCCAAAAATCCATAAACTTGTGAAAAGATAAATAAATCAGATTACCTCCACAAAATGGAATACTATTCAGTGATAAAAAAGGAACTAAGTACTGATACATATAAAAACTTGGATCAATCTCAAAAGACATAAGCGAAAGAAACGAGACATAAAAATTACACAAAGCTATATACTATATGATTAGATTTAAATAAAATTCTAGAAAACTCAAAGCTACCTTGTCAGAAAGTAGAACAGGTGCCAGAGTTAGAGTGAGGGAACAAGGACGGATATGAAGATACATTTGATATGGATATGAAGGCACATCTTGGAATGGTGAAAAGTTTCTATATCATGACTGTAATGGTGGTTCCATGACTCTATACATGGTCAAAACTCATTAAATTGTACACTTAAAATTGGTGAATTTTACTGTATATAAGTTATATTCAATAAAGCTTATTTTATTTTCAAAAAGACTATAAAGTTTTTTAAAACTTTAACCTGTAAGTCAGTAGGAGGAAATTAATAAGCAAAGAATATCAATAGGCAATTCAGAGACAAAAGCAAAATGGCTATTAAACATATGAAGAGTTTCAACCTCAGCAGTAATCATGGAAATGCAAATTAAAACCACAAAAAGATGCCATATAATATTCTCCAAATGGCATGTACTTGGGCATGACGATAAGAAATGTTGAGGATTTGCAGCAATGCATGCATAAATTAATACAACCTCTCATCTAAAAGATCAGTTTGACATGATCAAAAAACAAATATTATCTAGAAATTCCACTTGTAGGTATCTACCCCAGAAAAAGTCTCACTGTATACATCAACATCATGTGCACTATCATTTGTAATAGGTAAAATGTGGGAACAACTTATATCTACCAACGGGAGAATGGATAAATAGGATTACTGTATATTCACATATTGGAATTCCACATAGAAGCAAAAGTAAATAAAGTAGAAGTACATGTAACAAGCAAATAAATATTAAAAATGTATTAATTATAAATATTACAGGCCGGGTGCGGTGGCTCACACCTGTAATCCCAACACTTTGGGAGGCTGAGGCAGGCAGATCACAAGGTCAGGAGACTGAGACCATCCTGGCCAACATAAGGAAAACCCATCTCTACCAAAAATACAAAAATTAGCTGAGTATGGTGGTGTGTGTCTATAGGCCCAGCTACTCAGGAGGCCGAGGCAGGAGAATCACTTGAACCCAGGAGGAGGAGGCTGCAGTGAGCTGAGGTCACACCACTGCACTCCAGCCTGGGCAATGTCCCAAAAATAAAAATAAAAAAAACTCTGCAACATTGCAAAATAATATGAAGATGTTATCTTTACATTTTAAGACACAGAAAAACAAAAAATAATGATTATAGATATAAACATATGTAATCCTCATATATTAATATAAACAAGGATAAAAGAATACCAACTTGAAGACAGTAATTACCTTCTGGTAAAGGAATGCTGGTAATGGAAAGAGCTCCACATGCTTCTGGAAAAACCTCTACCTCTCTTTGACCCAAAACAATCACTCCCTCAATTCTGTATTCTGCCTAAGGAACCATTAAAACTAATCACATCATGTTGTGCATGGCTACTTACTTTAGTCACTACAAAAAGCCCAAAATATTCTAGTCAATATTCATAACCTGCAGAACTTATTCCTTTCATCTGGGTATAGCACCTCGTCTGACTCCATTTTCCACCATTATGTTCTCTGGCATTTCCTCAAACTCTTCTCTGAACATTCCCATCTTTTTCTCTAACTGAATGCTGGCTCTCTCCCAGGGATCCTCCTGCAGCCCTCTGAAATAGTGGCTGATTTCTTTCCCATAACCCTCTTACCACCAGGCCTACAGGTGGGGAAGCTTATGCCTTTAAACTATGTCACCTGCTACCATTGCTGGTTGCCCATTAAACCCCAGGTTCTTCTCTTATTTTTAAAAACTAGTACCTTGTTCACTGCCTCTCCAATACCACGCCAGTAATAAGTATTGGTGGTTTTAATATCCATACAGATGATATCGCTAAACCTCTGACCTCTTCATTCCTTGACCTCCTCTTCTCCAATGATGCCATCCTCCCTGCAATGATCACCCACTTCCATTGCCACAGCCTATATCAGTAATAGCACCCCTTTCCAATTTCATTTCCAAGCACTCACACTCCTAACTCCAAAATTCCTTTACTGTATCCTAACCTACAATCCTCTGATGTATCAACTTTTTGCTGTCCCTATCAGCCCCTGTTCCTGCTTCCCTCCTAACCAAAGACTCCACAGTCAATGTTTCAACCACTCAACCTTTGCTTCTCCCTCTCTCTATTTACTAACCTGGCAAAACTTCAATCCTGACTAAACCCTATCTCTAAGTCTTCAATGCTTTAACCTGCAACATTCACCATGCTATCTGCTAATACTTAAATTCATGAGCACTAACCTCAACAGGGTATTAGTCCTATCGAATAATCCTATATTTCCCTAATCCATTTCCTAGAAAATAATTTCACATCTTTTTTTTTTTAATTGTACTTTAGATTTTGGGGTATATGTGCAGATCCTGCAGGACTGTCGCAGGGGTACATACGTGACAAGGTGGTTTACTGCCTCCATCCCCCCATCACCTGTATCTGGCATTTCTCCCCATGTTATCCCTCCCCAACCTGCCCATCCCCCACTGTCCCTCCCCTAGCCCACCCCCCAACAGACCCCAGTGTGTGATGCTCCCCTCCCTGCGTCCATGTGTTCTCATTGTTCAACACCCGCCTATGAATGAGAATATGCGATGTTTGGTTTTCTGTTCTTCTTTTCTTAATATAAACATCTGTGCTAGAGGCTTCAAGTTTGTCCTCATTCTGTTTCTTTCTTACCCTGCTTCCTTTTCTCTACTACATGTGCAGCTTTTCTTCCCAACTGCCAGCCCTCTGAGCAACAGCAGCCTTGGGCCTACCACCAGACAACTGGTTGCAAAAGCAGAGCCACAAAAGAGGCAATAGCCTTCCATGACTTCTGTAACAGCTTCCCTCAGAACCCCACTCCAGCAGCTCAACCCGCCTAGTTTTCTAGTCTAATTCCTCTAACAAACACCTCATTCCACAATACTCATCATGGTTCTGTTTCCCTGTTTGAACCCTGAATCTCTGGTACAGGAAGTGGTTAAAATGAAAGAAGACCTTAAAGATATAAACCTGAAGTTGCTTCTCTGACTTGATTGACGGTATTAATGACCAGTTTCCAATGGTAAAGGGGCTACTAGTAGTCCACGACGTGCAGTGGCAAAATATTTAAAATTATCATCTGCAGACAAGGACCTATAGAAGACAAAGCTTTGGGTAACTAAGTAGTTGATGCCATAGAAGATTTTAGTAAAAGTTGTGTAATGGGTTAATAAGTTGTTCTAGGTACCATGGAGAATTATTTTCTGAGGAAAAGAAAATGAGGAGCTCAGAGTTTTAAATGCACCACTCAAATCTGGGTAAGGGGACCAGAAATCTGTAACTGCCTTAATAGAAAGCCTTACATCATGTGGCCACAGGGCTGAGATTTCTACAAAGCATATCCTGCAGGTGGCTCAGTTATAATGCAATTTCAATTCACACTCTTGCAGGGCATCTTATGTTAAAGCTAGGACCTTGACTGGCAAGGAGTGGGGACCTAAAAAGTGGAATGAGGATATATGGGCAGATTCTGATGAAGCCAAGTACCCCAAACTCTTAAATTCTGCCACACATCTTTTGCTAGCAGAAGCATCAGTCCTTCATCCCCGTGTGAGGAAATTAGTCTCCCTTTGCCTGAAGAGTATATAATGACCTCTCCCAAAATAACTGCGTTGCAAGGGACTGCTGATCTTACTGAAGATCTACTCCTAAAACTTCTCATTATTTAGATCCACAACAAGATTCAAGTCTCAGGAGGTTCTGGGGGTTGAACACAAAATGTGACATGTGATGATATACAATACATACCAAAAAACTGCAAGAGTTGGCCAATTTATGTTAACTGAAAGCTGGAAAATACATATCCCAGAATTCCCTTCCCTGTATTGTTCTGCCTTAGAGCTAGGCAAAAGAAAAATGTACATCACACTTAGAAGAGAAACAAAAAGCAGCAGCTATATGTTCTGAAAGTCACGGTGGTTTAAGGTAATGAGAGGCAGGTTTCGTTTGCACTCTTTCTTCTTCCTTCTTCCACATCCCCTCCGCCACTCCACTCCACTCCACATCCAGCTCTTCTCAATTGCCAGCCCTGCTGACTAATGGCAATCCCAGGCCCACCAGAAACTTGACTAAGAACTGACAAATGTGGTAGCTATGTGCACTGACTTCTATATCACTCTGCCTTTACAGTGTCATGCCAGAAGCTGGGTATTAACAGTCTTTATGACTTCACAGCAGATCTGCAGAGGAAGAGCTTTATACTGCAAACTTTAACTCTTCCACTTTCACATATCTTATAATGAACATTTATAAGTTTTATAAGCAGTTAAGTAATTTAAAACATTTCAAGCAAACCTCCCTAATATAGAACACTCTTAATTCCCTGGGGAAAATAAATAAAAGGAGTTTTTTCATCATGAAAAAATTTAAAAAGACTTACATCATTAGATTGAAACAATCGGGTCATTGCAAAAAAGGCTTCTGTAGCTTCTGTCGTTCCAAAGTGTTCACCCTAAGAAAAATTTAAAACAATTTTTAAACTTTAAAAAATATATAATCATATATACATACATGTACATACACACACACACACACACACACACACACAGGATTTGCTATTTCTGCAAAAATCCTTTAGCACTCAAGAAAAAACAATCTCTTTGTAAACATTCTGCCTCTCCAATTTTTCTGGCTTTCAGTGTATAAACCTACATGGCCATTTATCACCCCCTTATTTAAAATAATTCAGTATCACACATCATGCTTAAAAGTTCTGGCATACTGGTCTCTAACCTTTTAGTAGAAACTATTTTAAATTTCCCTGAAGTACTGTAGTTTACGAGAAGGCAGAAAATGATAGCACTCACAACAGGGCATTATCACTACACTGCCTAAGAGCAGAGATCATATCTAAAATCTAATGCCCAGCACAACGCCTAACACGACACAGGAGCATAATAAATATTAAAATATAAGGAACTATCTATTAAGTAGTTCAAGCAAAATGACAAGAAGGGGACCAACCAAGGGCAGGAACCAGATTCATCATATTAAAAAACTAGGCTTAAGGGGCTGCTATGTATCTCAATATTGGCTCAAGCCCCTAAAAACATGCTTTGGATCAGAGCTTCACAAACTTTAACATGCATGATAATTCATCCTGGGATCTTGCCAAAATGCAGATTCTGATTCAGTGTTTCTAGGGTAAAGCCTGAGATTTTGCATTTCTAACAAGTGATTCTAACAAGTGATACAAATGCTGCTGATGTGGGAACTACATTTTCTGAGGACTGAAAAGATGTTAGATAACATATTTCAACAATACTCAAAACATCTCAAATCACAGATTACCTCAAATACTACCATTTCAATATTAAATGTCTTCACTAAAAGCAATCCTATATGTTACACTCAATCACTTTTCAGAGCTTCAGATTCCACATAAACTATAACTAGTCTTCAATCTATTTGCCATAGGTATAAGAATAAATTTTGGTGAAAAATACTGACGGTTTAGTATGAAAAGCAAAGTACAATAAGTTTATAATTACTTAAATCAGTGTATGCAGCTTGCTCATCACCAAGAGATTTACCTTTCTTTCATAAATATTTACTCAATACTTAGAAGTCTGTGTGCTTTTTAGCTATACAGGAAAATCTTACATTCCTACTTTTTTTACTTGAAACTCAGAAAACACATGGATATGTCAACTCTTGTAGAAATTCAAAAGTATTTTTCTACAAAGTTCTACCAAGTACTAGGCAAAGAGATAAAATTTATGTTCCCAAACCTGTTTGCATAGTTAATTGTGTTTATGCTGTGCTTGGTAATTTCCTTATCAAGATAATTAAATGTTTCAACATGAGTTACCTCATCAAAGAGGTAATGACCAACATAAAAATATGTTACTCTCAATCAACTCTGACTATTCAAAACTTTTGTTTATACAATGGATTTAGCCAACCTGGACACAATGTGTGCTATGAAAAGTTAAACCCAACTGACTTTTGCTATAAATGTTTCTTATATGCTGACACAGAGGGATTATGTTGTTTGTGAACAGACATATTTTATTTAAAACTACCTGCTTTATGGTGGGGCACGGTGTCTCACAACTGTAATCTCAGCACTTTGGGAGGCTGAGGTGGGTGGATCATCTGAGGTCAGGAGTTTGAGACCCACCTGGCCAATATGGTGAAACCCCATCTCTACTAAAAATACAAAA